>CAJQUW010003875.1:0-204297 GCA_907163375.1 Prostheceraeus crozeri
CTACTGCTGCGGTGGTTTTGGAATATATAGGATGGATTAACAGTGTTATATCGAGAGAGAGGGCTATTTTGTTATCTGTTGTGACTGACCATAAATATAGTCCATTCACTTTGAAAATGATATCCCAAGTTACCTTTCTCCGAGCTCATCCACATCTGATGGGTATTGATTAGATCTCCATCTCTTTTTATAATCAACTACACCACATGTGAATAATGGTAGGCAAGTTGATCTGCCATCCCACAATCCTATCTATAGGGAGTATCCTTTTCATCTCTCGCCTTCCACTCTTGAGCAAGAGGAGTAGGAATGTCCATATTTAATGTTATGTACTCTTCAATAATGTCACGTTGGTGGCGAATGTAACGGACTCACGGGGGTATGAGTATGTAATCCCCATACTGATTGCTCAATAACGTCACATCAGTGGAAGGGAGCATTCCCGTTCGCAGTACTTAACGCTGTGGATCCTCATGAACGCAAGACTTGTTTAAATTTACGCTGTAGCGGTGTAGGATTATGTACCTTGGTTGTTTCTTCCACTGGCCTCAGTTGTAGATGATCTGATCGTAGCGAACCTTGTAACGTTTGACCGCCATTTTGTCCTAATAGTGCAGCAGATGGAGTAGATGCCTGAAAATGAAAAAAGATTGTATTAAGTTTACGTTCAAGGGAGGAGAGGGAGGGAAGTAGCGACTTACCATTTTGGTTGGATAATATAACAGGGATGTAGAGAGAGAGAATGTGCGTCCGCCACTTGTACGATTCAACGATGGAATGATTCTCACTGTGGAAGGCTCTCTATTTATAAAGGAATGCTTGATTCTCATTAGACAACAATCCTCATTGGAGAATAGCATCAAGTTGATTCCCACTCTCACCGATGCTTCATTCACCCGCTAGCGTTCATCGTTCTCCTTTCACCGTCTCGACTAAAGCTCTATTGTATTCTTCCGTTGATAGGTGTGGTAAAACACGGGTGGGCAAATGTGTGTCGTCGCGCCATTGATAATAATACTCCACCAGTAGGCGACCATGCTTGAATACGCGCCTTGGATATTTCAGCAAAGTCTCATCAATCAATTTCCTACTTTGAGCCACACTCATGAATACAATGTGGCAGACAAGCTCGTTGTGGGGGAGGGTGTGGGCATACACCAATGGTTGAATGTAGGTCGTAAGCATATCATCATTCATCATGAGTTGGAAGCCTATCACTGAAGGCAGCTCGACATACGTCCTTAGAGTTACCTAAACAATGTCCTCCATGCTCTGGGAAAAAAAAACTACCTGCGCCATCGGCTCTTAAATCGCTCCTCTCGTCGTCAAAAGAATGTACATAGCTCATGCACTCCAACTCTCTCAGTGCTGTAGGCGTATTTTATGCCACCCACCCCTACGCTCCTCTGGTGTTAACTTTCGTCTAGCAAAAAGTCGTCATGAAATTTCAACGACGGAGTAAAAGTTTGAGATGATACTCTCCTGGCAAACTAACTCATGAAGTAGCTTTGCTGTGATTCATTTCTTTCTGTATACATATGGTAATTTTAAAGTGATTCTTAAACTTTTCAGCTTATTAATTGTTCATCGTGCATCAACGCTTTAACTCGTGAACAGTTATAATTTTATTTTAATTTACACTTAGTCTAACTTGTAAACTAGTAATCTTGCGATCTTATTTTTACAAAACAGTTATACCTTTATTCTAACATACACACTATTGAATCTTTATTTTCTAACTTGTAAACTCTTGAAACTTTATTTTGATATACAAACAGCTAAAACTTTATTTCTAACGCATACACTATTGAAACTTTATTTTTTAACTTGTAAACTCTTGAAACTTTGTTTTTGATATACAAACAGCTAAAACTTTATTTCTAACGTACACACTATTGAAACTTTATTTTTAACTAGTAAACTGGTGAAACTATATCTTTCATTTACAAATAGTAGAACGCTTAGTCTAACTTGTAAATCTTATGACACTTCATATGGGTGATGATGGTAGATGAAATAGTGTTAAATAAAATTAAGATAGCTTACACTTCTGATACAGGGATAGCAATCGACTGCGATCCCTGTGTAAAGAGCTTGTTAGACTACGGAAGAGAGAAGTGTGTTATGTTGCGTGTGGCGCGTGAGTGTCCTCCCATTTCATTCCATTCATCAATTCGTCTCATTGATAGAGACAGGTAGAACTCATGGTTCTCATAACGTATGCAATGGAAAGTTTTAGGTAACCTTCGACAGTTGGCTAAATGTCGCCCTGGCGCGAATGCATACTACGTTGAGACAGAGGCAATCACTTGCAAACATGACGCAGAGAGGTTTAACAAGATTGACCATTGCCGAATGTCCCTTGCGGTATACATAGCTACGGGTTTCACCGCCGCCCTTTACAGGAACGCCCGTCGAAAGGAAGTATTACACCGAACTTCATTTGCAACGTTCAAGTTGACTGATAGAAGATTCAACTTAATGATAGTATTCGCCAGTCCGAAGACTGCCCAGGGCAAACCGCGAGGAGGTTCTATCATGTCTTGCCCCATGGTGGCCCTTAAGAGAGCCGATGGTTCGTTCTCGGGGGACGTGAATTTGACTATTGACTGGAATAGTCAATGGGTATGACGGTTAGGTTGTCATAGACCCTATACCGCCGAGGTCGTACTGGTGCATCTGGCACCTTTCGGATGCGAGTGGTATTTGGAGTCCATACCTCATCCGTCCAAACGATCCTCTTGATCTTCCCCTTCTTCTCATCCTCCTCATCCCACTCGTCGAGGATGACGAACTCGGGAATGCCGTTGTCTTCATCAGTGAAGACTGGAATGTTGTCGGCAGATGTCGCTTCCATCGTGACTTCAAATTGAATGAGAAGCGCTACAATCTTCTGGCTTATATAGGGTTTTCAACAATGAATTGCTCAACAGCGAATCAGAATGCTTCAGGGATAGCAATCGACTGCATAATGTTCAAGTTGACTGATAGCAGATTCAACTTAATGATAGTATTCGCCAGTCCGAAGACTGCCCAGGGCAAACCGCGAGGAGGTTCTATCATCTCTTGCCCCATGGTGGCCCTTAAGAGAGCCGATGGTTCATTCTCGGGAGTAACGTCATCTTACACCCTACCAATTCTGCTGAGAGAGTCTTTGACTCTCTCTTTGGTAGCACTGTCGACTTCCACACTGACTGGCACATGGCTAAAAAGTGGAATGTAGCGCCATTCCGTTGGATTGACAGCAGTTGCTGTCATCGGATTGCCAATCGAGCAAGATTATTAAAAACTCTGTCTTGCTCCTCTAGCCTGACAAACTCCTCAAATAAATTTCGCGGCCTTAACTGCGGTCCGCGAGGAGAGCTGACTTGACTGTTCGGCGTCTGCATGATTGAAATGAAATGAAATGAGAGGCAGTGGTTTATATACCCCTCTAACGCGACGCAACGTTCAAGTTGACTGATAGCAGATTCAACTTAATGATAGTATTCGCCAGTCCGAAGACTGCCCAGGGCAAACCGCGTGGAGGTTCTATCATGTCTTGCCCCTAGGTGGCCCTTAAGAGAGCCGATGGTTCGTTCTCGGGAGTAAATTGATGGGGTGGTGAAGGCGGGCAAAGATCTGCAATGAAAATGATATGTATTAGAATAGGATATACTATCTTATTTGCTTTTCACTTACCAAGTTAGTCATCCTTAGGCAGTCTCGCGGGCTTCCTGATTGAAAATTTGTGCAGATGCCCGCGCATTCTTAGTGTGGCGTGGAGGCATTTCTTACTCGGATGACCATTGTAGCATAGTATACTTTCATCGAGACTTTGGTTTACGAGTACTTCGCCGGCCAAATGATTATCCCGAATAGGGATGTGAAATTCAAACAAACGATCCTCATTCACACGTTCCCACTCATCCCTCATGCGCTCCAACTTCTCACACGCCTGCCTCTCATCACCCCGCCGAGCCACAGTCCTCTCCAACTCAACATTCCTCGCTCTCAACACACTCATCTCCTTCATCATCTCCTCAAACTTCGCTTCTGCCTCTCCCATTCTCCTCTCCGCAGCACTCGCCCTCTTCTCACACTCATCATTCTTGTCTTCCAACACTCGCACATTCTCCTTCAACTCTTTCACAACACGCCTCATACGGATATTCTCATCTGCCACCTCCTTACACTTCACCTCCTTCATTTTCAGCTCACTCAACTCACTCAACGTTCTCTCATTCACCTTCTTCAAACTTTCGTAGCGATCTACCAACAAAGCATGTGCCGCTTGCTGCGACACATGCTTCTTTTCCATGTCCTCATCCCACCGCGCCGACTGCTTCCGTACCCCACCACCCTTCACTATTGGGGAAGATGAGCTCTTCGGGGGGTCGGTGATGACGATGTCTGACACCCATCCGATGACGAAGAGCTCAACTTCCTCACACGCTTCCTCACTCGCTCCCTATCCAAATCCACATCATCCTCATCATCACTCTCAAGCACTCTCTTTCGCCCAATCTCACCCTCCAACGACGCAACCGCTCTCGCCAACTCATCATTCTCAACAACATTCTCAACAACATTCTCAGCCTTACCCTCTCGCTCGATCGCCAACATTCGCTCCCTCTCTTCCACAATCAACTGCGTAAATCTCAAATCAGTCACTAAACCACCACTACAGTCAGCATGCACTCTGTAAAAACGCGCCTCATCCTCATCACCCTTCAGCACTCTACACTTCACGCACGCAACCCTATTCAAGATAATCATGTGGCCGGTGCCCGCCTTCTTGACGTGAGCCTTGGCGTCCGCACTGCGATTTATACGACCGCACACACACATTTTGATATGGTATTTACGATTTTTGTCGTTAGCCATGTTAGATTTATCGTTAGCTGTAAGATAATGAAATTTGTATAAGTTTGGAATCATGTAGTACAGTCATATTCCTAAAGAGTGTAGTGAGTGGCACTCGATCCCGTCGACAGCCCGAAGGCCTTGTACTGATCACTAGGGAAGTGAGAGATCTTCCCCGATACCCGCTCTTTACAGCTGAAGACATCATTGTCACTGCCCCGAAGTGGTAACAGGAACGCCGAGTCAAAGGTAGTGATCAGTAGCTGGGATCTAACCCTCAAAGCTGCCTTAGACTTAGTTAAATTTCAAATCTGATAGCATATTTGAACTCAGGATACTTGAAAACCTTAGTCTATATGTTAAAACTTTGAAAAAAGTGAAAATTAAGAATTTTTAAAAAATTCCGCATTTTACTACTCATACTACTTTTAAAAAATTTTATCAGTAGTAAAGACACTATCAAACTCTATCATACAAACTTTGAAGTAGCAAGATAGCTTGCCTACTTCAAAAGATAGAGTCCTTTGCACCCGATATCGGGAGCTCAGAGCGACGACCGTCGCTTACCTCGTCTTTCGATGAAGTGATCAGACTTACGTTGTCGGGGGTTTATATATGCTCGGAAGAAAACTTAAAATGGCTCTATCTCCGAAAGTATTCATCGTAGCGACATGCGGTTTGTTGCAAACGATTTGTCTCATCATTCTTTACAATATGACACCTGAACCATTCTCATATGACCACGGAAGTTGGTCCGCCAGCACATGTCCATGTAACATGCCACAAGTGAAAAAATTCCTAAGTGTGAGAGCTCCAGTGTGGTGAAAATTTTGAAAAATTTAAAACTTCCGAATTTCAACCTGGGACCTTAACCAAAACATTTTTCATCAAATTTCACTGACCTCCCCCCCCCTCGTTCTGAGAAATTTGATGAAAATGTTTTGGTGACGGTCCCAGGTCGAAATTCCACACTTTGGAAAATTTTCAAATTTTTACCCATACAAAGTCACTCTGACACTTAGGATTTTTTCAGGTGAGCGAGCTCCGACCTAAAATCTTGTAACCGCTCTAACTTTTGAACGAAGACAGATAGGAACAAGCCGATTCTTTCACTGAATTTGTCTCACTCTTAGCTTTCAAACGAGCTATTGCACGAGAAAATCCGTCCACTAGAAGCCAAGATAGAAGCTAGCTGTCCAGGGGGGGGGAGGTCAGTGAAATTTGATGAAAAATGTTTTGGTGACGGTCCCAGGTCGAAATTCCACACTTTGGAAAATTTTCAAATTTTTACCCATACAAAGTCACTCTGACACTTAGGATTTTTTCAGGTGAGCGAGCTCCGACCTAAAATCTTGTAACCGCTCTAACTTTTGAACGAAGACAGATAGGAACAAGCCGATTCTTTCACTGAATTTGTCTCACTCTTAGCTTTCAAACGAGCTATTGCACGAGAAAATCCGTCCACTAGAAGCCAAGATAGAAGCTAGCTGTCCAGGGGGGGGGAGGTCAGTGAAATTTGATGAAAAATGTTTTGGTGACGGTCCCAGGTCGAAATTCCACACTTTGGAAAATTTTCAAATTTTTACCCATACAAAGTCACTCTGACACTTAGGATTTTTTCAGGTGAGCGAGCTCCGACCTAAAATCTTGTAACCGCTCTAACTTTTGAACGAAGACAGATAGGAACAAGCCGATTCTTTCACTGAATTTGTCTCACTCTTAGCTTTCAAACGAGCTATTGCACGAGAAAATCCGTCCACTAGAAGCCAAGATAGAAGCTAGCTGTCCAGGGGGGGGGAGGTCAGTGAAATTTGATGAAAAATGTTTTGGTGACGGTCCCAGGTCGAAATTCCACACTTTGGAAAATTTTCAAATTTTTACCCATACAAAGTCACTCTGACACTTAGGATTTTTTCAGGTGAGCGAGCTCCGACCTAAAATCTTGTAACCGCTCTAACTTTTGAACGAAGACAGATAGGAACAAGCCGATTCTTTCACTGAATTTGTCTCACTCTTAGCTTTCAAACGAGCTATTGCACGAGAAAATCCGTCCACTAGAAGCCAAGATAGAAGCTAGCTGTCCAGGGGGGGGGGAGGTCAGTGAAATTTGATGAAAAATGTTTTGGTGACGGTCCCAGGTCGAAATTCCACACTTTGGAAAATTTTCAAATTTTTACCCATACAAAGTCACTCTGACACTTAGGATTTTTTCAGGTGAGCGAGCTCCGACCTAAAATCTTGTAACCGCTCTAACTTGTGAACGGCTGATCCGATTGACTCGCAACAAAAAATGTTGTCGAGCAGTTTTTTCTCCTCTTTCAAACGAGTAGCTGTAAGACAAAATCCGTGCACTAGAACCAAAGTTAGAAGATTGTTGTCGGGGGGGGGGTCAGTGAAATTTGATGAAAAATGTTTTGGTGACGGTCCCAGGTCGAAATTCCACACTTTGGAAAATTTTCAAAATTTTACCCATACAAAGTCACTCTGACACTTAGGATTTTTTCAGGTGAGCGAGCTCCGACCTAAAATCTTGTAACCGCTCTAACTTTTGAACGAAGACAGATAGGAACAAGCCGATTCTTTCACTGAATTTGTTCCACTCTTAGCTTTCAAACGAGCTATCGCACGACAAAATCCGTCCACTGGAAGCAAGCTGTCCAGGGGGGGGGACGTCAGCCGAAAATTTTTTCTCTCCGATTTCGCTGGAAACATCCTTCCTAACCCAAAATTTCACGTAGATTCCGAATCTGGCCTCCGTTTTCTCATCCGATGCTTCGTTTGGGCGCTACACACCAAAAACATCACACACTATAGCCTCAAGACTAATCCTGGCGGTCGCCCACGTCAACCTAGACGGTCGCCCACGTCAACCAGGCGGTCGGACCAACTCACCCGAGTCTAACACTCTGTTGTTGCAGGGGGGGGGGACGTCAGCGAACATGTTGTGAACGTGGACCCACCCGGCCGGCACACCACGACAGACCACAACCTCTGCCGTGCCAGAGGGGGGGGGACTCAGACACGAAGCACCACGGCGGCCGACCACGACACTCTGCCGTGCCAGAGGGGGGGGGGACGCAGCGATGGCCGCCATCTTGCGCGGTCCAGAAGTGGAGTTTTGCTTACTACTCCCCTTCCTTCCAAGTGTAATGAGGCACATTAGTAAATAAACTCTTTTCAGCAAAATGCATTCCAATTCCAACTGTTCCCAACTGCTTCCATTTTCAGACATTCAATTACGCTGATTTTTATCAAGGTCTTGGAGCATCTACTATATCTAGGAGGTTAGATCGATTTTTTTTAATTCGAATGAGGCTTTCCGCATGAAATCTGAAATATGAGCAATCTGCTTCCAACTCTATTATATGCAGCATGCATGTACATCACGTACATGACACATCTCTCTGCAACTGATTACCACTCTTTTCAATTTTCTCCAAGATTTTTTGAAAGTATTTGAGTTGATGTATTTGGAAATTTTTAGGAATGTTGACATGTATCACAATATATACAGATTGTTTCATAAAAAATGGATCACCCTTAAACATCGACTTAACTTCAATTTTGTCTAACTCCGCCAAACTTGAACGAATTTCTCTGAAATTTGGAAGATATGTCAGTTGTGCTTACTAATATCATTGTTGGAAATTTCAAGCATGAATATTGAGTTGTTTTCCTGTTATAGATAAAAAAGTAGTAGATAATTTGATCTTCATTTAGCAATGTTACACAAAATCATACCTCACTCTTATAAAATTACATTTGTTTCCTTTGTTATGTACAGTCCGTTTCATAAAAAGTGGATCATCCTAAAATTTGACTAAATAAAACATAAGTATGATACAGAAAGCATTTTTCATGTTATTTCATGTCCCTAATATATTTAAATGTCCTTATATAATCTGATAAGCTATGATACAGTAACGCTTCTTAAGAAGCTAATATTTTGTGGCTCTACCCTTATTGTCAATGACATTACCAATTCGTCTAGGCATTGATTCGATGATATCGTTCATTTTTGGCTGACCTAACTTTCTCCACTCTCTTTTTAACAGTGACGTAAGTTGTGATACGCCATCTGTAGGTAGCAGTGAACGACGAACGTTGGGTTTTAGAATACTTCATGCATTTTCTATGGGATTCAGATCAGGAGAACGAGCTGGCCAAGATAATGTCCTAAGCCCTAATTGAGACTTGCATAAGTTGACTCTACTACTCCTGTGACACGTAGCATTATCATCCATGAATAACCAAGTGGATGGATCACCAAGTTGATCTGTCATTTGGCCAATGTTCATTCGTAAAACGTTCACATAGCGTTCAGAATTCATGGTTTTTTGCTGTATGTGAAGTTCAGAGCGGCCATTGGTCCAAATGCCAGCCCAAATCAGTAGAGTCGCACCACCTTGTACCCGGGGACGATGTAAATGTCTCGGAATTTCCTGATCAGATTTTATCCATAATCTCAATCGACCATCACTATCCTTCAGACGGACTGATGCCTCATCAGACCAGACAACCCGATCCCATTGATTTTGCCAGTGACAATGACTCATTGCCCATCTGAGACGTCTTTTTGTATGCTGATCTGATAATTCGATCTGAGAGGGCCTCTTGCAGCTCTTGAAATTCGACTCAATAAGTCTTCTACGAATAGTGGACTTAGAAATAGACGAGTCTAGTGCAGCCATCTCAGTTAACGAGAGACTTGGATCAACTTTAACAAATCTCAAAATTAGGCGGTCTCTACATTTGGATGTTTTGCGTGGACGGCCAGAGCCCTCTTTACGACAGAGTCGAAAATCATCATTATGCCATCGATGCACATTTGTGTAAGGGACATTTAGTCGCTTGCTTGTAGCTCGCAAAGAAAACCCTGACACTTTGCCTTTTGTGAATGCGATCTCGTTATTGTTCATTTGTGCTTTGTATTGTTTTCAACCGGTAAGAGATAGATTTCTAGCTGAAAGCAATCAGGAGTGCTGCCTACACCACCGCAACGAAGTCAGGAAGCTATGGAACATGAAGTCCAGTTAATCACATGTAGCAGTTACATTATTGTTGATGAATAATGGTGCTATACTGGCTCTGATTAACCGATTTTCTTTATTTTTGCTTTGCTTGATAGCTTTTGGCTTATAGAACAACATATTACATAACAAAGGAAACAAATGTAATTTTATAAGAGTGAGGTATGATTTTGTGTAACATTGCTAAATGAAGATCAAATTATCTACTACTTTATTATCTATAACAGGAAAACAACTCAATATTCATGCTTGAAATTTCCAACAATGATATTAGTAAGCACAACTGACATATATTCCAAATTTCAGAGAAATTCGTTCAAGTTTGGCGGAGTTAGACAAAGTTGAAGTTAAGGCGATGTTTAAGGGTGATCCATTTTTTATGAAACAATCTGTAATATGTTATTCTACAAGCCAAAAGCTATCAAGCAAAACAAAAATAAAGAAAATCGGTCAATCAGAGCCAGTATAGCACCATTATTCATCAACAATAATGTAACTGCTACATGTGATTAACTGGACTTCATGTTCCATAGCTTCCTGACTTCGTTGCGGTGGTGTTGGCAGCACTCCTGATTGCTTTCAGCTAGAAATCTATCTCTTACCGGTTGAAAACAATACAAAGCACAAATGAACAATAACGAGATCGCATTCACAAAAGGCAAAGTGTCAGCCTTACTAGAACTAGGGTTTTCTTTGCGAGCTACAAGCAAGCGACTAAATGTCCCTTACACAAATGTGCATCGATGGCATAATGATGATTTTCGACTCTGTCGTAAAGAGGGCTCTGGCCGTCCACGCAAAACATCCAAATGTAGAGACCGCCTAATTTTGAGATTTGTTAAAGTTGATCCAAGTCTCTCGTTAACTGAGATAGCTGCACTAGTCTCGTCTATTTCTAAGTCCACTATTCGTAGAAGACTTATTGAGTCAAATTTCAAGAGCTGCAAGAGGCCCTCTCAGATCGAATTATCAGATCAGCATACAAAAAGACGTCTCAGATGGGCAATGAGTCATTGTCACTGGCAAAATCAATGGGATCGGGTTGTCTGGTCTGATGAGGCATCAGTCCGTCTGAAGGATAGTGATGGTCGATTGAGATTATGGATAAAATCTGATCAGGAAATTCCGAGACATTTACATCGTCCCCGGGTACAAGGTGGTGCGACTCTACTGATTTGGGCTGGCATTTGGACCAATGGCCGCTATGAACTTTACATACAGCAAGGAACCATGAATTCTGAACGCTATGTGAACGTTTTACGAATGAACATTGGCCAAATGACAGATCAACTTGGTGATCCATCCACTTGGTTATTTATGGATGATAATGCTACGTGTCACAGGAGTAGTAGAGTCAACTTATGCAAGTCTCAATTAGGGCTTAGGACATTATCTTGGCCAGCTCGTTCTCCTGATCTGAATCCCATAGAAAATGCATGAAGTATTCTAAAACCCAACGTTCGTCGTTCACTGCTACCTACAGATGGCGTATCACAACTTACGTCACTGTTAAAAAGAGAGTGGAGAAAGATAGATCAGTCAAAAATCAACGATATCATCGAATCAATGCCTAGACGAATTGGTAATGTCATTGACAATAAGGGTAGGGCCACAAAATATTAGCTTCTTAAGAACCGTTGCTGTATCATAGCTTATCAGATTATATAAGGACATTTAAATATTTTCGGGACATGAAATAACATGAAAAATGCTTTCTGTATCATACTTATGTTTTATTTAGTCAAATTTTAGGATGATCCACTTTTTATGAAACGGACTGTAGTATTCTCACTAAAAGTTATGAAGCATTAACAAGAATTTAATTTCCGCGGGATTTTCGGCGATTCGTCCGTTCTTCTAAAGTGATTTCGTAATTGTTGCGTGACCCCTAAATCATTTTTCAGACAGTAAAAGTTAATTACCTGATGGACGCAAGAGATTTTTTATTGGATTTCTTGAAGTCTGGAGTTTGTTGGAAGGAGTACAAGTCATTGTTCTTATCTTTAAATGTGATTCTCTTCAGCACC
Source organism: Prostheceraeus crozeri (assembly GCA_907163375.1). Taxonomy (NCBI): domain Eukaryota; kingdom Metazoa; phylum Platyhelminthes; order Polycladida; family Euryleptidae; genus Prostheceraeus; species Prostheceraeus crozeri. The sequence goes on from CAJQUW010003875.1 coordinate 11,903, forward strand.
TTTTCCACGGAAGGAAGAGTCACTTCAGCATTTGCGACAACATTATGTAGAACCAGACATGTGAAGGGCTCCACAATCACCTCGTAATCTGAAATACCAAGGACATCATGATAACGATAGGTAGCATTACAAATGCAAAATCCGTACTTTTCTCCTTCGTTGAAACTTCACCAGAAATGCTGGAACGAACACTATTTTTGAACGTTTCATCTTTGAATGCAGGATTTAACAATAGTTTTAGTGCCATCGAAGAGGCGCGGTTCGTTCCTAGAAATAAAGACAAAATCTTTAATGAAGTCGATTGTCGTGTATCAATGAATTTATGAATTTACTTAAATTGATGATATTTACCAGTACTTCTATTCTTCCCCCCCAAAATTATTCAAGTTTTCCAAAATCATCAAATTTCGCCACAGTTAGTCACATTGGGTTTAGAATAGACTTGATGTGTCACTAAGTGACAGTACAACACCACTGAGAAGTCTTACCTGAACCCTGAGATGAAGGATTGGTACCTTGGATACTCAGTTAGAATACAAGGTACAGCTGTGATCATGAACTTCGTGGGATTATTGTCTACAGACAAATGACGAGCCTTGTCTAATTCTGAGGCTGTAAATGTTCTACAAGTCAGATAAGAGAAATATTACACACTCAACGCCATTGCGTAGTGAGACTGCCCTTAGGAGCAAGAGAAGATCGTTAACGATACAACACTCCCGGGTGTCAACAACATAAATAGGGGGGGGGGGGAGAGAATAGAAGTACCGATTTGAAATTGTCAAAACTATCATACCTATTTAATTTCCTCATTGATCGTCGTTGAATTCATCTATCAAGTTGTGGATGGACAATGAGAAATGGAAATTCCAACGCATAAGTGGACATCAGCTAGTAGGGTATGTCGCAATCTAAATGTAAAGTGATTTATAAGAAGCAATATGCGTGTAGCTAGATTATGATGTGTGGACACTTCAATCGCCGTATGCTTGCTTGCAGGTACAAGGTCAGTGATTTATAGAAGTATTTTTTTTTCTTCTTCGGGCGATCCAAAACTAGTGATATGCATGCAACTGAAATGAGCCGGAGTCAAGGATGATGGAGTCTTCCTACAAGAGCAGCTATCTGATGTCTTTTGTCGGATTTCCTGTATCTAGTGTGTTTTTCGTCGTTGAGCCTTCCACCAATTGATGGCAATCCTCCACAAACAAATTTCGCCGACTGTTGTTACAAAGCTTTCGTCAATAAAAATACGTCAGACTACGCTAGTTTAGACTCATTTCAATCTACAGGGTGCCCATTAAAAAAAGGTAACAGTTTGCTTTTACTTATCAACATAACTTCCTAGTGTCCTTGATTCATTCAAAATCACTATTGTGTACAATCTCAGACTTACCAAATGCAAAACTATGGTCTCAACGCACTTCTCGTGTATTCAAAGCGGGATTGAATTGCTACTATCATAGATATCCAACCAAGTAACGACGCATTTCTCGTGCATTCAAATTTTTCAATAATTTGTCACTATAGATATCCATCAAACCATTAGGCCTATGACGACACAATAAACACAGAACTGATAAGTATTGAAATTTATAGCAGCGAACTGAAGTTCTAGAAATCATTGATAGTCGAATTGGCAATAATGCAACAGCTAACAGACTTCCAGCGCAAAGTAATAGTGTTGTTTAAAAATCCGACATGGGCTTAACAAAATACTCTGAAGTGCTTCCTAAGTTCTTCAGTAACATCACAATAAGACAAATGGACCGCGTCGTTTCTAACCTTAAAAGATATGGATCTCCTGTGGCAGAATGTCGAAAAGACGGAAGTGGACGACGCCGATGCATTGCCTCACCAACGAGAGAAGCTATTGTTACTTTAGCAGTTACTCCACCAGATAAAAGCAGAAGACATTTCAGTCAGCGACAAATTGCCAATGAACTGAACATTTCGAAAAGTACAGTTTTTAACGTACTCGATGAATCTCCTTTGAAATGCTGTAAGCGTGTTCAGTGTCAAGGGTTAACCAAGACGAACAGAAGTGCCAGAAAGCAGAAGTCGATGCTGTTGATAAATCGCTTCGAAGGCCAATGGCATAGTGTTTGGTTCTCAGATGAAGCCAGTTTTTCTTTGCATCCTGCTGTTAACAATCAAAATGAAAGAATATACCAATCTGTCACCTGCAAAACAAACATTCCTCCTGAAGATCTCGCTGTGCAGTCAGACAAGCAGCAACAAACGATTATGTGTTACGGTGCGATGTCCTGGTGCGGGAAGACAGAACTGCGTTTCGTCGAAGGTTATGCAGAAGGACAAGAGCATTTACCTGCATATCGAAGAAAAAAGAAAACCGTGAATCAAGAGACTTACACGCAAGAGATGCTGCCTCAAATGTTCGACGACATTAATCATGTGATGAATGGCGATTCATGGTGCTGGCAGCAGGATGGGGCGAAGGCTCATACAGCACGCAGAACAATTCAATGGTTAGATGAAAATTGCCCTGAATTCATTTCCCCTGATCTTTGGCCAGCGAAAAGTCCTGATTTGAATGTGATGGACTACTGCATCTGGTATTTACTGAACTGAAATTCAGAACATTGATTGCTTTTGGGATGCCACCCCTATGGATACGGTAAAAAGAGCTGCAAACTCTTGGATTGGAAGACTTAAAAACTGCTTCGATGTCGATGGTGGTCACTTTGAATACCAAGGGTAGCTATTATCATGCTTTGATAGTCAATAGAAATTTGATAAATTTTGAATTTAATGTGTTTTTTTAAATTGTTTCCTTTTTTAATGGGCACCCTGTATATAAGTTGACGAAATGCATTGTAATGAGTAAACAAACTTCATATTTTTCAAATAGAATTACATCATGCTATTCTATTAGCTATGCTACGAATGTCATCCTCTTAAAATAAAGAATTTATTATTATTATCATCAGCAAGGTAATTTAGGTTACAATCCAGCAATTTTGTAATAAGTGTGGGATGCGCTCAAGTTGAACATTTTCCCATGAACGAACCACGTTGCTAATGTGAGGCTGACTGCTAACACTATAAAACTTCGATCCTCCAATTCCAGAAAAATAATGAATGATACTACTCCCATTTCGTCGCAAATAGCCTAATTTAAATGATCTTTTAAAACAGCGAGGTGATCTCCTAGCACTATAAAACCAATTCATAGCGGCGTGATTTCAGTAATGGTACATGATCATTTGATTTATTTCATTTCTTCATTAAGATGACAACAGCAATAGAGACAATAATAGTCACCACAAAGAATGATGAGAAAACAAAATCATAATATTGTACACACATATAATAGCAAAACAGGTCTATCAATGTAATTGACCAAGTGACGGGAGATCATCTGTCTGAGAAAGCGAGAAAAAATGTTGAATAAAAACTCCCCTTTTCAATTTACAGGCCGAAATTGTAAAGCAAAAGTTAAATATTTCAGAGACAGGCCTTCCGAACATCGACCGCTGAAGGCGCTGAACACCGAAGGCCTCTGAAAGAAACATTTAACTTTTGCTTTACGATTTCGGCCTGTAAATTGAAAAGGGGAGTTTTTATTTACTATTTTCTCAGGTCTATAAAAACGATTTATTAGTGCAATGCATGTACAATGTATATATAGTCTCATTATCCTATGAAAAAGCCGGTAAGGTGACACGTCGGCGGAATTTCATTTTCCATACGCAAAATATGAATGCGGGTATATATCATTTATTCTGTTTTTATTGTCAAGATATGTAAAATGTCCAACAGATGTCTAAAACGATGCCCATTCATGCGCAGGTTTATCAATGTAGCACAGTTTCTTAAAAATCCCTATATTCACACGATGTAGGCATATCTCTTTTATGAGAGGGCCTTGCCCCCCCCCCAGGAGAGTCCGGTCTGGCTATGCGGCAGAGTGCACCTCAACAAGGCCGTAATAAACTGGCTTAGGTGTTCAACGTTCCGCCAATGCTACTTTATGATTGACACGTCATCGCAAAAGAAGTCAGTATCATGAAGTGTGTTGTCCAATGTAATTGTTCTTGGGATGCAATTATGTTTGCTAATCTGCAATCGGCTCTTCTGACCGGTCACAAAAAGCTGCGTTCCTTGTTCGACGCGCGGGCACATTACCGTAATAAAAACATTTATTATTCATAAATTGGTTGCAAAAACTGTAAAGGACAACAGAAAACTGTAAAAGACAACATGAATATATACAGTTCACATGTATACGAATATAAATTCAAACGGTTATGTAGAAATAAATCCTACCATAAGATTACCGCATGTTTTTCAATCCAACAATTGTGATACAGCTGAGTAAATATAATACATCACATTCTTACACATGCTGCCATGCTGATCGAATAGTTAGGCCTATAATATAAATATTGAGCTGTGCTTACGAAAAACCAAAGGTTCAGAAGGATAAAGCGAGACATTCCAAAAAGAAATCCGATTGCTCTTAATTCGATTCATGAAAATCACTACAGGAAATAGAATCGTTTCTGAGGTCACTGCTAGTGGCATCAAGGTTGCAATTAGCACAGGTAGTGTACTCACTTGTACTTGTTTCCTTTGTAGAAGCTGTAGTCACTACTAATTCTCACGAACGCTCTCTGCACAATATGAATCATTCAGGTTCGGAATAGAAATGTGATAGATGCAGCAGAATGTGTTTGAGATTACCTTCGAAAGCTACCGCAAGTATTGCATGAGATGATAGGTGACTTAGAGAATGGAGTGAACGGTTCTTCGGCCTAAAGGGTGGGCGATTATTAGAAGAAATACGGTATAGTGAATAGCGGAGGCAAAATGATTACAATTTACTGGTATCTTAGTATTTGACTTTGCAGAACAGCAAAACATCGAGAAGCTCACATCTCTTTCAAGCGTAGATAGCTCTAAGCTCTTAAATGTGTCAACATGCGCGCCGCTGGTGCACATCTGACCTGTTCGGAAACAAAGGTATTTTACGAAGTGTGCTTGCACGCGTTCGATTTTTTTGATCATATATTTACAGAAGGAGATCTAACTTGTTTACAATAATAAGACGAGAACGCATATAACTGCTATGTGCATAGTTGAAAATCTTAAAGATCCTTTTCAAAAATCCAAACATTCGAAATGTTTCGTTGGCAAGAATGTGATATGATGATCAAAAGACATATTAAAGAATGATATGACACGTTCTCCAGGAAAAAATCACCAATCGAATATTGAAATAAAAATGAAAAATAAACTGAGTAACATTTACTTAGATTCGTTAAGAGCTTCCTGTCTTTGTACCAATTCGACACATTCCCCACTTCCTCTTGAAGATCACAGCAATCACTCAGATGATATTCTCCTACAATTTTTTAAGTCATCGGCAAATCAGAGGCACTGACTGACATGGCACACCCCGCTGAAGTGAGTTTGCTTAAAATATTCTTTCAAATTTGATTTACTAGGATTTTGAAATTAGTAGAATTACAACTGCAATGGCAGCTTAATCTACACGGTTAGTGATTTCAGACATTTTTTTACTGTTCTTAGCTCTAGCGTTCATGTGACACAAGGTTCTACCAATGTAGGTCTAGATATGCGCACAGCAGACATCTGAACTACGATGGTGCATTTTATAACTGCAAACCAATTTAAAGTCTTGCACGTGTCTGTAGGCTTGATTTACATGTCTCCCTATTGTTGCATGATACTAATTGCATTTTGTGTAAATTCCTAAACATAATTATATACAGCATTATAGCTGATAAAATCCTGTGAAATTTGACGGATCATCGGCCATAAGCGCTCGCAAGCCGGTTGTTCAAATCCCATCACTTGTGATTTTGAATTTACTTGATATGACTCTTATACGCATCAAAGAATGTACACGTCAAAAAAGTATGTTGACTGTTTGAACATGCATGACTAATCACATTTTTCTGCTACCTGAAGTAGTCACGCTTTGGTTTCATTCTCTCATACATTCAACACAAAATCTTGCCTGACGATGACCGTCGATGATATAAAAACAATACATGCATGACTGAAGGTAGTCTAAAATGACCGCACTTCGTCGCAGAAACTAGTGACAGAATGACCATCTCGTTAACAAGATTCAAATCTCCTGATTTCAGAAATCGCTAATTGGTAAGTTAAAGCACTGAAACAGGAAGTTCCTCGCAGTCTTTGGCACGAAGAGTTGCAGTCACAGAATTAGACTGCTCTTTCCTTAATCACTAAACAATCTAATTCAGTGGTTGCACTTCATTAAGGGTGATTTGAATATTTACATTAATGCGATCGAGTCATAGCATTCCACTTATCAGCACTCCCTATATTCACTCGCAATATTATTTTTCGAAGTAGCTAACGTCAACTACTAAAATCAAAAAAACAAAAAAATCCGTTTATTACGGTAGAATTCTGTCGGTCCCCAGGAAAATTGATCGGAATTCCTCTTTATTTCCAGGACAGGCGAATTCGGCCACAAAATCATTTTTGATCGCATTTGTAAATATAAAGAAATTTATCAGTATGAGTGAAAGAAAGCAAGACCTTAGTCGAAAGCGCTCGCGCGAGACTAGTGTTTTCATTAAGAACCGACACGTCAAAGATCTGACATTGGGAGCTTCCAAACAAATAACTGCACAATTTAAGTACAAAATTCTTTGGCAGGCGCAGTGCTTCGTTCTACAAAGACTAGTCAGCACGGCTCGGAAAGGCCGTAATTTGCTTACCACACCTAGAATTGATAAACAAGCTGATAGAGTGAGGAGCAGCGTCTGCGCTCGCTAAAAAAATCCGTGCTTAAGTTGTTCAAGCCTCAGGACATCTTTCTATCCTTAGCCCAGACGAATGGGTCTCTCTGTCATCTCCAAGAAATAGAGCAGACTCAGACCTGTGTTGCTGACATTCCGTATATTCATGCTTACGAAAACGATTGAACGATTATTGCCACTATCATTTTTTTAATTTCAATTTTCAATGAAGCTGAGCACAATCAACTCATGGATGTTATTCAGAAAAATTAACATTTTGAAAGTACAAGAATATGAATAATTAGTGCAATGCTTCAAATTAACACAAGATGTGGCTGGTATTTAACTATTAGTTTTCGATCAATAAGCCTATGTCAGATTAGATTACTTAGCAATTGAGAAATAGATGGTATAATGCACTACGGAGTCTTTTACTTCTGAAATATGTATTAGACAAAGTAACGGACCGGCTGTGACTCAAAGTTAGGATGCCATGACGATACCATTTTCTTTAAAGTTGTTCAGTTTCTAATTGATCTTTTACCGTCGAAACATTAATTCTTCTGAATGACATTCTAAAGCACTTCGAATATTCGTTATTTCTTTATTCAAGGTTGTGGAGCCAGTGTAAGCCAGATGCTCTGTTGTGAAAAAACACAAGTCACTACGAAGAACAATGCATTTCGCTTACCACCGGTAAGCATGGTCACGTTGAGGGTGACGTTGAGAATGATTTGTGTTTTTCCATAACCGATGGTTTACCCTAGCTCCACAACTTGGATCATAACCAATGCACAGGGTTTATTCAAACATTATTCTATGAGCAATGAGCATGTTTCTCTATATTTTCACGAGGACGGTGAGCAAACTTTTATTGATGCTGGGCATGCACATTCTTAGATTGAGCGAATACGACAGTTATAGACCGACAGTGCATGGATGCAATTATTTGTTTGATAGGTGAGATCGCAATAAGCACAGAGCACAAGATCTTTAGTTGCTTAACGTCGAAAGACACCTCTACGCTTCATGTCCAACCATTTTGAATAGTCTGCCAAAGTAATGTACGTAAATGATTATCACAATTTCAACATGTGTTTGTGGTCGCTTACTTCTTTAGACTGAATACTGTTTTCTTTTGACCAACTCATTTCGAGCATCATTATCACGCACAAATTAGTCACCAATGAAATTTCACTTTTTAAAAATTCAGATTGTGTTTCGGTGTCGTCTGGAGGAAGACTCAAATTGTCCGCATACTTGGTTTGAATGGTAGATAATTGCATTGGTAGAAATCATCGAAACTTGAACTTTGCAGAGCAAAAACTGCATCAAAACTAATGAGAGAAAATTTTGAATAACTGACTTTTAATCTTCATGACACAGGCTTGACGGTTTGTAAAGTCAAGTTTCACGATCACTAATTGAGCGCCGGGGAGAACATAACTATATACATGTAGTTACATACAGTATTTTATGCTTATATATGTGTAGTTTGGCACTTTTTCGTCCCATACCTCCAAAGAGGACATGCAAGCAAGCCATAGAATTTGGGACAAATAGTATACTGATGCTCCAAAAAATATTTTTAGATGTATATTTGATATATTTAATATATTATTTAATGTATTTACAGGGTGTCCACAGAATTTCCGGATTGAAATTCAAGGCTTTTCCCGGTTTTCAAGGTTCTCTATTTTCATTCTTAAGGTTCATATTAGAGTCAGGTTCATATTATTCTCATGCTGTTTTTCAAGGTGCATTATTCTTTTTCTAAAGGCGTGGAGCCTATCAATCGGATTTTCGCACTTACACTATGTCGTTTAAACATTGCTTATGATGTGCATACAGATGACATAACAGCTATCACATATAGGCTCATTTTCATGAGAGAACTTTGTGGTTGAGGGGTAGTTCTCTTTCATAATCCTTCATTGTTCTGTAGCTTTAAGCCTGGCTATAATGAAACTATGTATGTCTATTTTATTGTTTGATATCTGTGTAGTTTTGAGACATACAGTGTATTTTCGATTTTTGGTTACCCTGTACTGTAAGAAATTCAAAGTCATGTACGGTATTTAGACTATAAAGATCAAATGGGCAATTTCTGCAATACATGTGTACTTAGATGATAGAAATAACACCCCGATTTACCTAAGTAATCAGACAAATCATGAATATGGAGAACAAAAACCAAAAATATTCTGTTCATCTACATGTATATTTGATGAACTTCAGTACAAAAAATCAAGAGATCCAACTAACAAAAAACTGGATTAAGCATCTATATAAATTCAAAGACTTCTGTAAAATGATAAAAATACTTGAGGATTGAGTCGATTGATTATCATACTCAGGACTTGTGAGGGAATGGTGCTATAATTAGTCTAAATAGAAGTGAAACAAAAACAAAAGCTTTCACAGTCTGAACTGACTTGATTGCATATAATGCATATTGCCGCACATACTCGCCTATAAGTCGACTTTTTGTCCCAATTTTTCCCCTTAAGTATGGGTCTCAACTGATAGCCCGGTGCCATTTATATTCGAAATATTTTTCTTCTACCGGTATTGCCGTCAGAGAACTTAGGGTAGACCGTCTAAGTCCTGGACGGTAAAGGAAAGAACCTAGTGCTGAAGTGGGCAGAAAGCTTGTAACTCAACACAGTGAATGGGAGATATTGTCCTTTCCCAATATACATGTATAATCACTGCAGATTCTATTCAGATGGTCTCAGGTTTGTGACATTTTCAGCTCGTCGCCCATAGGCGGGCAGAGTCGGGAGGGGGGGGGTCCACCAATAGGGCCCAGTCGGTACAACATAAAGGCGAATATACACGGCATGCACGGGTTCGTGAGCGAGTACAAGCAAAATTAAAAGAATTAAATGTGAAAAGTTCCTAAGCAACTGACACAATTGAATTTGGAAGGACTTTTCAAAAAGCGAAAACCATGCAAACATCCTTAAGTACCACATAGGCCGGCTACAATAAACTTATTCATTAAGTAGGCCATGTAATTAAAATAAAAATGCTATAATAAGGAGTTTTTTGAATACCAGAAAATATTATTTTGTAAATGACTATGTATGTCAGTTTCTTAGGATATTCTATGTACACTTTATCTACAAGTAGGCTAACTAGCATTTGGCGACTTCTTCCAATAAACGAGATTTCTCAGTTTCAAGGTTCGAAATTTGCAGTTGTTTGTCTTTCACTGCCCGAGATGAGGCATTTGCTTCTGCTAAATGAACAAAATCTCGGGTTCGCTCCGCCTGTTCATAGAGTTTGTCAGCGTCTGCGGTGAGAACGTCTACATCACGCCGAAAAGATTTCAGTCGCTGCTTCAGGAGTTTCAGTTGGTCCTGAAGAGCTGACTTTTTAGTCTCGTTGCATTTTGCCTGTTGTTCTAGAGACTTCTGTCTTGCTATATGGGCTTCATAGCCCCGTCTGGCATGTTTGGCAGAATTGAGGAGAGCATCTGACACGACAAACTTCGACAGCCCGCCTGAATGTTCCATGTGATCCCTAATGGTTCTCCTCGCTATCAGGCCGTGTCGACTGATGTTGACTGTCGATGTTTCCTTATTCACGGAAAATCCGCGTTCCACAGTCGCTTGACCATGGGGTAGTGTCAAAAGAAGTCGTATCGCAGGCCAAAGCATCTCGTAGGTCTCAGAATCATGCAATGTATCATAGTACAGGCTGTCCAACCTCACACATCTTCGGTTGAAATTTTTGAAGTCGTCCAGTGTTCTCGCATCCCGGGTAAATGCTCGCCATTGGGTCAAAATCTTGTCACAATCCTTGAGAAGTATGAACTTGCTGGGGAGGAGGCAGTCAAGTAGAAACTTGAAATCTTCTTGAATCACGTCAGTTGCCTCCGCAGCCAGAACTTCGGGATTGAGGCATTTTATCTGCTTCACAAGTCGGTTGTCTAGCGGCGTTTCCTCCTTGACATCGGTCAGGAATGTCTCGAGGAAATTCCTACAGTCTCGCCGGAACGCAGTGATTGTATCTTCTGGTGCTTCCTTGAATTGTGGAAGTTCGCTGCTGACTGCAAAACCGAGACGAATCTTCTTAACTGATTTTTGATTTTCTCTGTTGGATACATCGATCGACAGCAACTTCTTCAAACTAGTAGCATTTTCAAGAACAGTTGTCTTGATGAAGCGCTCCATGAGACTCCTTAAGAGCATTTCGATGTCTTTGGATAGATAGGGAAGTATCAGTTCAAGGTTTTCCCAAGGTTTTTCACAACCTTAATTAACTTTTCCAAAGTCCAGGTTATTTCCCAGTTTTTTCAAGGCGTGGACACCCTGTATTTGACATATTTAGATGCGGAGGAAGATTAGCTGCTTCTATGCATTGACTAAGTCAGAACGTTCTTGAACATGGAATCTAAGTGGAATTCATGCCACGACAACTCAATTTTGACATTGCTTTCAGAATAGAATGACTTAGTTTTGTCACTGCTTCATTGACTTACAAATACATAGAACATCAGCACTTAACCAAAAAATATTTCCCGACGGAATATCAAAACCTATGCATCCAAAATGGTTTGAGACTAGTGCTATGTATAACTTCATGCATCGGATGGGTTTGAATTCATGCACGATTATGTGATGTATGCAGCAAGCAGCCTCGCCGATGGTGTACTTGAAATATAAGGCATCATGATTCTCTTAGGAGGAACTTACTTTTACGTGGAAATCTTTCTAGCATGGAAATCATCGCAAGTTTGAAATTTTCATGACCATTTTAGTTGATTTACACCTACTCAAGACTTCCGTGTAAAGGATTCGTTATTACTTCAATGTCTCAAACATTTCAATTTTAGTATCATAAATGCTTGTGCTTAATATGCTGGCTAAATAAATCTTGCTGTCAGAAAACAAGAACAGAATTGTCTGGAGACAGTGTTTCACAGCGTTTTTTACTTGAGGTTTAGCTTAAGAAACTTCATCACACAAATTAATGAACACAAGCGCTTTGATTGTCGATTACTAAATATTTCCACACGAACCCGAAAGAGAGGTTTTCGTGTGGATAAAAAGTCATTTCAACCTCGACAGGAAAGAAATTTTGATTGTTAAATTAGTCAAAAATTGTCATTGAGTCATGAAGTCTTACGACACTGCCTTTTTATGAGCAATAAGTATTTCTAAGCTTTTATTGGTCGGTTACTCTATTAACGGTCACACCAATTGACTTCGGTCTCCTTCTTTGAATGAGCAGGCTTCCTTTCAATTAAAAACCATAGTTTCATTAAATGTCAAACAGGTTTCCGTTAGTACACTGTTCAGTTTCATCTTTCTTAATTGACTACTAGAGCCATGTGCATGCATTGTGAATATGTGATATGAGCAATTCTTCGCGTATGACAACCATTGACCAAAAACATAAAGTACTTTTTTCCTGAGTAAAATTGCCTGGGATTATCAAAGAATAACCTAAAGTTGATATTTTGAGACTTTATTAAGGTATTCGTGCATTACTTAGTATTTCAGACAGTCACAAAGACTAATGTCATGATTTTCACCAAAAAATCATCAAATGTCTATAGATTGTTGATGGCGTGATCATGCTTGTGATCCTGTTTTTTATCAATTAAAATACTTATTTAAGACATGCTTAAAAGTTAGGTACAATGTTGTCTGCGTTCAACCGCTTTAACTCAAGTAAAATACGAAGGCTTTGTACAATGTAAGTCAGTGACGTTATATGATGTATTTTTTATATTGTTACATGTGCAAATGCTGATAAATATCAAAAACTACTTCATCATAGAGGAACCAATTATGAAATATCAGTAATATTCTCTTGTTGAAAACAAACAAATTTTAACTTCGAAAAGTGTAAGTCAGCTACGATAAATAACGTCGCTGACTTACATGTTCTAATATTCCGTTGGACCATGGCGAGATGTGGACTAAGTGATATCAAAATCTTCGGTGACGGCGCGCCAAGCCATTTCAAGAATCGCTATATGCTCAGAATGGTGTCTGATATTAGCGCTCAAATGAATGTGACAACTAGTTGGTCACTTTTCGCAACTAGTCACGGCAAAGGAGTGGTGGGTGCAATTGTTGGGAAGCTGAAGGCTCATGTCCGACGCTTGGTCGTATCGAGACGTGTGCGGGTGAGTTGTGCTGAGGATTTCATAGAGAACTCGAAACAAGTCGGCGTTAACGTGATTTCATACACGAAAAATGATGTATCTGAGGCAATGAAGACATACACGAATGATTGGAGTTTGTTCACAATGCAGGTCAAGGACATTTCCAAACATTTTTACAAGACAATTGATTGAGGAAAATATTTGCGTAATAAAACAAACATCTCACGTTCGTCGGAGAAAACCATCAGTTTAGTAAAGTGATAGCAGCCTTCAGTTCATATTGTGTTAACTTTGTTATTATAGTTTCCTGAATTCAAATGAATACTTCTTATTCTTTAAGTTCACAGAAACTTGAGTTTGGGGTTCAGAGCCGATATAGAAACAATAATTAGACGAACAAAACTCACATTAATGATTTGGAGAACCTTAAAAAGAAAATATTTTTTCTGTAAGTCAGCGACGATACAAAAATAAATCTACCACAATTACAACTACTGTACAAGTAGCTATCAAATTTCGACCACTGAAATGATAACTATGATATGCAAATGATATATCCTACAAAAAAATTAACATTCATGCATGCATTTCGCAGGAATTCCGCTTAATGTAGAAACATCTATAAAATCATTTTTGTGCGCGTAAGTCAGCTACGTTACTAAATGTCAACACAAAAGTTAGTTGATGCATCTCAGAGGTAATTTTTTTATTCCAAGTGAAAGATACAAGTATAGAACACAATTTTAGATGTTCAGTTGCTTATTAGTACTTTGATCAGTAATACAAAATTGTGTATCAAAATTAAAAGTCGTGAAAGTGTATGTCAGTGACGCAAAGAATTGTTCATATATAGATTGGCTGACCAGCACTCTGTGGCAAATCTCTATTGTTAATGACATATCAAGCTCCATGATCTGAGAATTGTGGAAGTCAGTCAGTGTTTACGTTGTTTTTTCATTATTGTTGCATATTATCATATCACGCATGAACTGTAGGATAGCATAGCGTGCTTCAATAGAGAATGAAAAACAGTCTCATCAAAAGGACGTAGACCAAAAAATTGTCTAATCCCATAGACGTTATAATTAAAACCCAAAACCAATCTATAAATGTAGTGAAGCAAATGAAAAACAGCAATTACGAAACCAAACATATTTATTGAAATCATTTTATAGACCTTCGTTGTCAAACCGTCGCCGAGTGATATACACCAGAATGTAAAAATGCTGTTGAACATTTATTGATCATGGAAAGATAGACAGTAGCCTTGCATGGTAAGAAAGGGCGGATCATTTCTACTTAGTGTTGTTTTCCTTAAAGAAAGCACACCCCAGGCAAGCTGACTTGTTATTCCAGAATGATTAAGACCGATTGTAAATATCAAAGTTAGGGATCGTCCACAGAAGTCAGGCATGTTCACTTGTTGTGGGGACATAGAACCTGAAAGTACGGTAGCCTTTGACAAGATCACGATGATATGAAATCAAAACAAATCAATCATTGACACAATTTCTAGGATTTATCTGATTGTCACTGTCACTCAGTCATACGAACTTAAGAGAGTGCTAATTCTTGCGGAGAAGGAGCTCTTCCCAGAGCAAACTTGGTCACCTCCTTCTCCAATTCTCCCAGGAGAGACGATGCTCCGATTCGAAACAAACTCGGAGTTAACCATTCTTCTCCAAGGATATCAGCCGCTAGCGCCATGTACGATAAAGCATCATTGCACGTTCGCAAGCCGCCAGCGGGCTTGAAGCCTACTCGGAATCCAGTGAGATGATAGAAGTCTCTGATGGCTCTCATCATCACCAGGGCCACGGGAAGTGTTGCATTCACTGCTTCCTTCCCTGTAGATGTCTTGATATAGTCCGCACCGGCTAACATGGCTGCCATGCTGTGGAAGAAAATAAGTATCTATAATCAGCTCAAATTCATGAGTGAAATGAATATTCCATAATCGTCGTCAGCTCCCACTTCCCTGAATGAAATAAATCGGAATAGGATATCTACAGTGACAACAAAACTTGAACGAGATTTTTCCTAACCTTAATCTGATTCTCATCACTAGCTTATCACTGGTAAACTAGCCGTAGAATATAAGTTAGAATGAATGTACGCAAATATACAGTTAAACAACAATGAACTTTAGAAAATGCTTAAATTCGCCAAATCGAAGAAAACATTGGAATTCGTCATGTTATTGATTTCGCCGGATGAATTTTATGTATCATGCTTCTGCTTACGCAAAAAATAATCTAATTGTTATCAAGTTTGTTTCCATTGAGTAACCTCTAGTCTCATTCATGTCTCGTAGCCATGCTTGGGGAGAAAATTCTGTAAAATATATCATTACTACAACGTTAAGTAATGATATGTTTTACAGAATTTTCACCCCAAGCATAGCTACGAGATATGAATGAGGCTAGAGGTTACTCAATGGAAACAAACTTGACAACAATTAGATTATTTTTTGCGCAGAAAAAGCAAAATAACACATTTTCTAAGACAACTAAAAATATCCTATCCCTCTCGGAAACCTGCTTGCACGCCTCATGGAAGTATCAAGAGTACGAGTATAGTAAGCAAGAAAAGTGTTCTGGAGACACTGATTTCACAGCCGTTGAGTGCGAACAAAACAGCTTTTCGAGCGACTCACAGCAGCACGCGCACGTTCTAGGCTCACATGAGAGCATGTGAGTGCATTAACTAGGTGTGTTTCTGCAAAAGGTCTTAAGTTTGGGTGCGCACTCATTTGTGGCAGAGCTGTCTCTGCCGAAAAGACATCTGTAGCAGAGACTAAGTGACACAACCTCCCGCAAGAAGGAGAGCGGACAGCTTTTCACCCAAAAGATTCTTGACACGCATCTCAACCCGTTCGAGGTTGTTATCTTAAGAAAAGAACAATGTGATAGATTGAACAGTAACCAATATGTGATATTGGTTATAAATGAAAAATATTATGATGGAGATGGCAGCGTTGATAGTACTTAGATTATGCAAAGTATAAAGCTGATACCGCACTTTGGCGCAACCTCGCAACGACTTAAGCGTGGTATTTTTGTATTTTTAACAAATAATTCATGAATCGAGCTTCTTCGGTCCAGCATTAATCACAAGCAACATTTTCTAAATTATTGAACACAAAATATGAATTCTGTTTAACTACTTCGAATTTTGAGTGCTGCATCGGATTTTCTAAAACCTATGGCTATCTGAACCATCAGTGGCATGAAATGATGGCCGAGTTTACATTATACATACCGGGGTCGGTGAAGAGTGAATGCAGAGCGCTTAGCGTGGCTTACGGGATCTGAGAGAACTCCCATTGTTAAGTCTCGATCTATGAGGCGAAGTTTGTGTAAAGGCGGATTACGTATTTATCACACAACGAATACATGTTTATGTGAATCGAGGATGAACAGGATCTGTTTACTTGTGGGAATCGATAAGGCGAAGATTGATGTACGGGATTTGTTTACATACGCGGATCGGAAAAAGCATACTGTATTTATTGATAGGATGAATTTAATGACAGGATGAGTTTACATGTGGGAAACGTAACATTTGAATGATGTCTGACTTATCCTTTTGACATATCTTTCAAGACATATCATTACCTATTCAGTATTTTGCCAGCCACTATGTGTGGGACCCCACTCGTCTGGGTTAGGGGTCGAAACACAACTACAGGTTTTCCCAGTCGAAAATATCCATTTCTCAAATGAAAATGACCATTTCTCAAATGAAAATGTCTATTTCTCAAATGAAAATGACCTTTTCTCAATTGAAAATGACCTTTTCTCAATTGGAAATGACCACTTCTCAATTGGAAATATCTATTTCTCAATTGAAAATGTCCATTTCTCAATTGGAAATGACCAATTTTTTTTCATTTTTTCTTTAGCCTTAACAAGTTTTTTCTCTTTGCATTAGGTGATACGCGTTAAATTTATCGTTTATCTGCAATGTCTGCTATTCATTGTGGGTATCTATGACCGAAAATAAACCACATTGTTGGCAATGGCAACCTCTCGTAGTTTTTAGTAACCTCATCGATCTAATTCGTTTGCTCGAACACAACACTAATAGCAACACAAAGAAAGTCAATTGCACGCGTCCCTCGTTTCGCATTGGATAAGGTCACGTGAGATCTGTGCAAGTGAAGCATCATTTCATCGACGAATTCGTCTTACAATGGCTGAACAACGACGCGAATACAAGAAAGTTTCACGTCAAGACAAAGATCGTATCTTAACGGCTTCGAGATCAGGCGAAAATATTTTTGCCCTGTCGAGAAGCTTAGGAATCAAATATAGTACGGCGAAACGTATTGCACGAGAGGATTATTCTCCAGAACGCGAACGTGGTCATCGTGAAAAGAAGCTTACTGATCTTCATACAGCTTTTTTAAGAGACAAACTTGACGCCGATCCAACACTGACGTTAAAAAAATTACAAGATAAGCTGTTCGAGGAATTTCATCTGAGAGTTAGTACATCCACTGTTGATCGTCATCTTGATGGCATGCAATACAGTTTGAAGAAGCTTGTCGTCCAGCCTCAGGAAAGAAATAATCAACGCACCAAACATCTCCGCCACGACTTCGCTATCTGGTTGCGGGACAACGCCATGCATACGCAAAGAATATATATCGATGAAACTAACTATAATATATGGGTTTCTCGATCATTTGGCCGCTCCCAGCGAGGTGTACCAGCATCGATGAGTCGACCATCAACAAGAGGTGCGAATTTGAATATCATTGCAGCTATTGATATTTCTGGGCTCATCCACTTTGAGACTCATACGAAAGTTTCTCATGTAACTTTCAATGAATTTCTAAGTGTTTGCTCTCAAAAACTATTAGACAGAGATGTTGTTTTCATCATGGACAACGCTCCTGCCCATAAACGGACAAGTGAAGTCAACCTGCCTTCTAATCATTCAGTGAAGTATTTGCCCCCATATTCCCCAATGTTCAACCCAATTGAAGAATATTTTTCATCGTTCAAAGCTGTTGTGAAACGTCATCTACAAGATCGCAGATCAGATTTGTACGAGCGACCCGCCGATTCTTCACTTACAATGCACCGATTCAATATGCTTAAAACAGCGGCGGAGGTGGCTAAGAACTCGATGCCATCGTATGACTGTGCAAATTATGATCGACATCAAATGTCCTTCATTCCTAAAGCGATTGACATGGAGGACTTGTAGCCTGTTGAGGCCATGATGCCTGTTTTTTAACTGATTGTGGAGTTAAATCATAACGTTCTGTAATTTTTCTTGTTTTGCAATCAAATTATGACCCTCACATATTAGCAAAATGGTTCGTTTTTCTTTCATCATTGACTGGAAAAATAAATTACATTAATCATTAAACCAAAGCTGTTACAGTTAGCTATGTAACTAATGTGGTTTATTTTCGGTCATAGATACCCACAATGAATAGCAGACATTGCAGATAAACGATAAATTTAACGCGTATCACCTAATGCAAAGAGAAAAAACTTGTTAAGGCTAAAGAAAAAATGAAAAAAAATTGGTCATTTCCAATTGAGAAATGGACATTTTCAATTGAGAAATAGATATTTCCAATTGAGAAGTGGTCATTTCCAATTGAGAAAAGGTCATTTTCAATTGAGAAAAGGTCATTTTCATTTGAGAAATAGACATTTTCATTTGAGAAATGGTCATTTTCATTTGAGAAATGGATATTTTCGACTGGGAAAACCTGTAGACGAGTACCTGCTGATGACTGACGGACTGCAGTGATATACTCATTGAGTTTGGTCATCGGTCGGTACCAATATGATAATCAAAAGATGGAAAAGAAGTCAATTTGCTCGACCAAAAGTGTATTTTAAAATTAAAGTGCCCAACGTTTCGTCGTAGACTTGATCATGAGCAAATGAAATGAAATAAAATATTTTATAATATAAATATAAATAAAATGAAATGAATTTAGAATAACATGGTGTTGAGAGCAGAATTTCACTCGCCTCGACCCTGCGGCGAAGACTGTCATTCATTAAATTGTTATGTAAAATTGACCAGGAAATGTTATTAATTGACACTTGATGATGAAAAGCAAGATGTTGAAATACTGCGGAATTAGCTCGCAAGCAATGTTCTCTAAGGCGAGAGCGTATTTGTCTCTTTGATTCCCCCACATACTTTTCTTAGGGTCCGCTCTTGATTTCGGATCATTTAGGAAAACTTCATCACAAGAAGATTTGATGAAGAAAATAGGATAACCATTACCATTGAATTTCCTGTCAATAAGCTGGATACCACTGGTACTTAACGTAGAAATAGAGCACAGCCGCATAACTCGTAAGAATTCATTAAAAACAATATTGCGTTTCAAATACCGTAGATGATGAGACGTCCATGGGATAGTACAACCTGAGTTAACATCTTTAACATAAAGACCAGTCTCAAATTTGCCATCAACCATAAACACCATCAGATTAAGGAAGGGAATCTTGTCATCTGTCATGTTTTCTTGAATGAATTTAATGTCGTTGCTAACACTATTTGCTGTATTCAAAAGCCATATGGTCATTGCAAATGACAAAACAGTCATCAATGTAACGCTTCCATAGGATTATACTGGAACCCATCTTTCTGAGTATTTTACTCTCAATGAAATCCATGTAAATTTTTGAAATAGCGGAGCAATCAAAGTAGTTACATCTGTGAAAATTCTTGGAGTGATATTTTCGAATAACTTGCGTTGGAGCGAGTAATTTTCGTCTCTGTATGCAAAATGCTGTCGTGCCATGTCGTATGTTAAGAAATTAAAATCCAATGGTAATTGTAATGACGTTATCATGCAAGCATTCTTCGGCATCGTTTTTTGTCATATTGTATACTGTTGGCCTATTATGTGCGATTTAAATAGGAAGGACTTCAAGAAACTGGAGATACTGTACAAAACGGCTTGTCGGTGGGCCAATTTGACCCACCATAATTCACTTCGTGATCTCCTTGACAGATGCTGTGTGAAGATCATTAAAAGTATTTGTATACATAAAGACTGTCATCCGTTGTCCCAATTTTTATTTTGTGTGACTCTAGGCATGATATCAGACATTCCCGTGTCCTTCATCCTTTACGTCGGAACTCATCCTTGTATTACAACTCATTTGTTCGATTTTCGTCACGTTCGTAACTTTGACACGTTGATTTTATCAGTACCAAACAATTCTTGTATTAGTCATACCGCTTTTGTATGATGAATAAAGCATTCTATTATTATTATTATTATTATTAGCAGCGCTATTACCTATGGCCACGCCCAAAGTTTGCAGTAATATGTTTTATATCCCTTAATCGGTAGCTGAAGTAGTGGTTGATGTATTGTATTTCAAATGAAGAAATGTTGGATTCCATGAAGTATTATAGACGGATTAAGAAACTGGCGATAACAAAGTCAAGTGAAGAAATAGTATTTTCCATGTGTAGTATTAGGTATAGTGTGTATAGTTTCATTGCTTTCGGTGTAGTAGAGTGTCCTTGCAATTCTATTGTTTACCTCCATTTTCCACTTTCCACTTATCTACTATTACCATTATCTACCATGTGTAGTGTCAGATGTAGTGTAGCACTAGTTCACTTGTAATCGGTGTAGTAGTATCATTGCATTTCTATGTTTTAACTCCACTTTTCCAATTTTTATCCATCGATTTCCTGTCGTTTTATAACATCCATTTTTTTATTTCCTTAACCTATGGTGACTATTGTCCTATTCTATTTCCACTACCAGCGTCTGTAGTCGGTACAGTATACTAGACGTCTGTTTTGAACAAGCATGTGGCAGCGTTTGGAATCTATGGCATTAGTATATTAACAGTAAGAATGAGTAGTATTGTTTAAGATCTCAATTTTTACCAGATATTGGGCCAAAGATTATCTAAGCTGATCAATTTTAATTCGAGAAAGCTCCATTGAGTTATTTTAAGAACTGATTAATCCAATGGTTACAGTAGCATTGCATTTGTACACTTGTGGATTGGAAAGCGTTATCAGTCATCATTAGGACTACTTCAATTAATTATTTAAATTAGTAAGCATTATATTCTATTATAAATGGCTGCTGGGATGATTTTCATAATCGTATGAGAATTTCTTTTTGATCAAACATAATCGTTAACGAGCTAAGTGACACGAAAGTCTTAAGGTTAAGAGCAAATTATTCAAAGAACACGTTTCTGAAATCTTTTAATCTTACATCCAATACCTACAGGCAGATGTAAACAATTGTGACTCTTATTCAAAAAGAATGCGAATTATTGAAAAATTTATGCACTTCAACTGAGATTGCGATAATATTGGTATTTAAGTTCTTAAACCATAGTCTTTAGTTGGCTACTTTAAGAATCATGTTGATGTACTCTCATGACCATTTCTTATTTAAAGTTAAGTTCAAAATTACTTATTCAACCATCAGTACACTATCAATTATTTGTGGATAATCAGATACTTAACTGATTAAAAGGACGTATTCAAAGTGAACTGAGTTTCATCAGACCAAGTACAAACAAATTTGTGTTTATACCACTAGTCAAATGAATAGGTGCATGACGTAATTTTATCATGCGAGTACAAATTAAGATAAGTAAACGTGCAAAGGAAGATGCAACAACACAGTAGGCAGAGGGGCCAATCAAAGATCCCTGAGAGACTTCCGATGTACCTCAAATACTCAGTACTCTACAGGTACCTCTGATAGTGTTGTGAAATCTGGTCGCTTGTTTTCTGGATGATAAGCAGTCTTTCATGAATATTGCAAGATCGATTTCCAACATTTGCAATTCATCTAACACTTTTGTGTAATCGTAGGACATCAAGCGACCACCAAGAACATTGTTACTTATCAAGAACAGGGTAGTATAGTCAATCAATCAAATTAGCAAGGGTTAACCTTTGACGAAACACAATTAATAATTAATCACAAATCGCACTATTCAGTAAGTAAAACCAACGTGAAAAATAAGAATAAAACATAAATGTAAATGCTGATAATATTCAAATGGTAGGTAATGAAAAAAATGCCTGTGTAAATATCAATAGAGCAAGAATAAGAATTAATAACTTACACGAGAAATCCTGCCAGTCTGCCACACTGTGTGTTGGGCAGTGCAGCAATTTCGGCATTTGCTTATATTGAAAAAACTTAATCTGCAAGCCTGGCCAATTGCGTCAGACTGAAATTTAATGCTTTGATTGAGGGGAAGATGAAGCAGAAGATAGCGATAAGTGAACAGAATTTGATCCCTCCAAAGACCCATTTTATCCATGTGGCGTTCCCTACAGGTAAAAGGAAAGAACAACTAAAACAGATTGCCTAATTGAAAACATGTGCAATTGAGGTCATCAGCAGGAAGTTGGGTAAGGATTCGTGTTTCGGACCCTACTCCTGAACGCTCAAACTCACCCTAGCGGGGCCCTGCTATATGAAAGCAACCTCGAAATTATTTACATCAATGAAAGCACACGCAATTATTAAGAGGCTGCTTAGCAGAAAAAAGTTTCACTATGTTTATGCAGCTGCTTCTCAGCACTTTGCTTGAGATCTACGCTGTTATATCCTTTTAACCAGATTGAGAACAAAGAGTTCTCAGGATAACCATTACTATGAAAAAGTTGTAGATGAAAAAATGCAATGAGAAAATGTTTGAAGGGCATTTTCTTTTTGACAACAAAATGTTTCGACAGGTCGATGGTGTAAGCATGGGCTCGCCCCTCGCACCAACTCTAGCGAACCTCTTCCTCTCTGAGTTAGAACGTAATTGGTTCGGGGTGGACTGTAGTCCCATCTACTATTATAGGTATGTGGATGATTGTATATGTATTTTCGATAACATAAATAAAGTAAATAAGTTTAAGCAATTTCTGAACGATCAGCATCCGAATTTGGAGTTTACGTCTGAAATAGGAGGCTCCAGTATTTCTTTTTTAGATGTAAACATAAGTATGAAGAATATTGTAGAAACTAGTGTGTTCCAAAAGGACACGTATACTGGGTTATTATTAAACTTTGGAGCCAATTGCCCTAAGCAATAGCATAGGGGCCTAGTATTGGGCATGATTAATCGTGCGTATATCATTTCAAGTAATTGGCTAATTTTTGATGGTGAAATAAAAAAGATTCTACAACTGTTATATCCTCTCTTTACTTAATCAAAGCCTCAGTTGTAGAAGATCTTGGACGACGATCAAATTGTCTAGGTTCGAAAGAACTGATAAGAGATTGCTTGTACCTACCGTGAAGAACGATGTGTTCTAACAGTCTCCCAGGGAAATGTAAATATTTCAGGGTCTCGGTACGGGAGTGATATGGCTATATTTCCAGCGTGATGGGAATCGGCGATTGTGAACAGATAGATGAAGCAAATGGCAGAGAGGACCAGCTATTAAATCAGCTGTTCGTTCAAGTTGATTCTCAAAATCATATACTGCAGCATTTATACTCCAATCATGATTACAAATATCAAGTAGGTTTAGTAAGTCGCCAGCAATATAGACATTACTGAATACATAATTCATTTTTCGAAAGCATTTGAGACTACATCCAAATGAGCCAGCAAATAAAGTTATGGGTTGACAAGTTCTGTACCACGAGCAATATTGACTGGCCTCCATAAAGCTTTAGAGTTCTTGGACTTCACTGGAACTTGGCTTTCAATATCTGCACCCTGAATCTTATCTTCCAATAATTGTAATCATCAAATAGCACCAGTTTGGACAACACAGCGTGCAAATGTCAATAAATTAGTAGGAGGATCTAAGACTTTTTAATTTTATGCGACTGAGAGAGCTTGTGGACATTGATCAGATGCAGTTCTGCTTTGTTCCCGGAAAGAGCATTTCAGACGCCATATTCATTTGAGGCAAACTCAAGAGAAGCATGTGGCGAAAGAAAAGAATATCTTCATTGCTTTCATAGATCTAGAGAAGGCCTTCGATCGAATACCAAGAGAAGTGGTTCGCTGGTCTCTTCGAAGCGCTGGGCGGCTGGAGTCTTGGCGTGACTGGTAACGGCAGTGATGTCACTTTACAAACACGCTCGCACATTTGTTAGGATCCGAGGACACGTATTGGCGACACTGACAGTTTCCCCGTGAACGTGCGGCCACTGGATCCACAAACGATGTAGTGGTGTGAAGGGAACTTTAAACGCAGCTGAGTCTCATTTTGTGTCCCCAAGGTGTTCAGGACGGCCTCAGGTAGATCCTCCGAGTGAGTTTGATGAGTTAAGTGTGGGTGGTGAATCAGATCATGAATATTGAAAGAACAGAAAAGGAAATGGTGAGACGAATGTGCGGTGTGAGGCTGGACGATGGACACAGAAGAAAGAAGATGAACCTGGAATGCATTTCCGATGTTCTATGAAGAAGAAGAGAAGAAGCCACATTCTGAGAAGAGATGAGAGTGACTGTACGAAAAAGATCTTTCCAGTTGGAAATCGAAGGCCGAGAGGAAGACGAAGGAAAACATGGTCGCAAGTCGTCTCCGAGGATCTTCACGCTCTGGACCTGAATCCAGCAATGGTCTATGTTAAGCATGTAAAGACAGACTCGATATCTGTTTGAACTTATCCTTCTATGATAGAATTCAACACGGTATGTCTATGTTCTATATCTCTATTTTGTGTAATTTGAATTCTGAGCTTAGCAATGTGCAGGTAGTTGTTGTTAGTTACGATCGTCAGTGCTTGTGGTTGAACTGTATTAACCGGCAGATTAGTTGCTCAAATCGTAATCGTCGAAATACAAGTAATTATTGGAATCGCTTAGTAAATTAGTTTTACCGGTCTGACGCGTCTTAAACACTCTACGATCGACAGGAGTGGAGGTGCGACATCATAAAGCAACAGCCGTCTGACCCCGTTCAACGTGGACAAGGACGAAAAACGGGAAGTAAGTAAGTGAGTAAGTATGCTGAAATCGGGTCGAGGGAAGATTTTCTACAGAGTGGCATCATTCTGAAATTAGAAATAGGAGCTTGATAAATGCGGAACACCGACATTACTGACGGCTGTCAAAGACGGCAGCCACTAACTTATCGAACATTATTGACACTCAGCTGCTGACTTTATCTTGCCCGATTTCTTTACCTTAAATCCACACCTATCCTCTCAGATCACCTATAGTTTATCTAAATGACAAATGAAACATATTAAACAAATATTATGGTCGATTAATGCCACGTTATAGCAATTCGCTGCTCCTTCTAGAATATATGCACATTTATAGTAAAGATCAAAATAGCATCTTTCTGAGACGCCTGAGACAAAATGAATTGAAAGGAGAGTCATTTGCAACCTGTGGCAACCTGTGGGACGAACCTTTCTAAACCCGTGCTGCCGAACACTTAGCTAACCGTGGGATTGGAGAAAGGATATCAAGGCTTCAGACATGAAAGATTCCAATATTTAGCCTATAACGGAAATTTGGATGGTAAATGAAAGGATTACCTCTGCCTCCCTTCTTTGGAATAAGGACCACAAGGACAACCTCTCAAAAAGGCATCTACTCGTTGCCATAGATAGTTAGAAGATAAGATATTGAAATTTCCTTTTAGCAGCATTATATCAATAATCATGACAATATAAAGAAGCTCTAAGCTGCAGCTTTGATTTTATTGACCAATATTTCGGTTAATAACCGAAATTTTGGTCAATGAAATTAAAGTTGCAGCTTTGAGCTTCTTTATGTTTTTCTTATAATAATTAGAAGAGTCGAGTAAGTACTGGAGCCAACTCCGGATGACGCTTCTTTAGCACAATTACTGGAATATCATCGGTCCCGGTACTCCTCGGAGAGTTCGACTTCTTGAATACCTTCAAAACGGTTCTTACACAGATGCTGAAGACAGGCATCTGAGCAACAGTAGCAACAGGCTGTAAAGGTTCCTAGTTGGATGGATCACGAGTAGAATTAGCAATGAGAGAGCGAACTAGCCAGCAAGATAGCATTGTCAGTCGCTGCTGTGTGGATCATCCCGAAGGCAGTCTCAAAGAAACAAATTAACTTGGAAAAGACCAAAACGTGCGGCTACCAGCTGGACAAGCTAGTAACTTCGCAGCAACGCGGTCAATGCAACTAGTCTTGGCACTCTCGATTACACTGCTTTGCAAAAATTACGAATGGAACGATAGGCGATGTGGTTATCAGCACTGGGAAAACGTTTGAAGCATAGAGGTCGGATTGTTAGATATATGTGTTATCTAGAGCGGACATGAAATATTTCCAACATGTCTTCATAACGGAGAAAAAATGAACTGAAAACAGATTCATTTGTAAATGTGTCATTTAGTGTTTATAGTTTGCAATTCTGGATGTGGATCCATCGAAAGGAAAACTTTCAACACTTAGTAATTAATTACCTACATTGGACGCATGCAACATCTCTCATTGACGTTATATCATCGCATCAATGAATTGTACCTGAAATGATTGTAACTGCAGTGATCATTGTGGAAGATAAGTCACGAAAAGTCTACCGAATAGAACAGAAAATTCTTGATAAACTGGTAATCAAGTGGATGTCTTATAGAATGAGACTAGTGTCTTGATAACATGAAAGATAATTCATTCGAAACGATTATGAATTTATGAAAATCAATGACACGGCCGACCAGGAAAGATGATATCGCAAAATCGGCTGTAGAATCGCTCAGAGGCATGCTGGAGTATTACTCTGCTCAGGATCGCTTGCAATGGATTATGAATATCAATCATGCAAAAATGGAAACATGAATCATAAGTCTGTGAGTACAAGATAAATTTTTATAATTTTCTTTTATGTCGTCTACAGGCTTTGTTAACAGTCCAATTTCATCCATATTCAAACAGGTACATATCTCATTCTGCGTGAAAAATGCCCGTTATGCGGCACTTACATCATAAGTTATCTCAAATTAAGGACAGAGAAGTCCTGAACTAGACCCGCTGTCAGATACCAGACTGGTGCCATCCTAGTCATCTATTGTCCGTTCTAGACAAGAGAGGACAACAGTATAGATATCTTATCTCCATCGGCTTAGATAACAGGAGCGAGGAAAAGTCCCTCCTTTCGCAATGGATACGTGCGAAACTTTTGAGGCAGTTGTGATGACCAATGCATTTGAAGATAAAGATAGTCACCCAATTCATTAATCCAAAACAATACCCAAAAACAATAAACACCAAAATCAAAACAATGTGATATGAAAGTAATGCACGAGCCCTTTCGTGGTCTCTATTCATGTGGAACGACCAAGTGAAATGAAATGCAACAACTAGGGAAAACTGGGAACACTACTCGAAACGGTACTAATGAACTGTCAATCACCACGGTAACAGCAGGGTGTAGATGAACTCCAGGTCGTCTGCATCCAAAGTCATTTCACTTGGTCGTTGCACATGAATAGAAACCACGAAAGCGCTTGTGCATTACTTTCATATTACGTTGTTTTGATTTTGGTATTTATTGTTGTTGGGTATTGCTTTGGATTAATGAATTGGGCGACTATCTTTATCTTCGGATACGTTCGAGTCTTCGAAAAGAGGAGATTAGTGGTACGAGGGTTAAAAAGAACCGACATTGCCATTGATTTCGCGCTATCATGCTAGTACAGTTAGCATAATTCACTTGATTTCTTGGAAAGCGGAAAGTAATAAGGAAATTTATTACAGCCTGACTTTAATACCTATCAGAAATTAAGGCATTCAGTCGGAACATTGGCCTGTGGTGACAGGATGAAATGCTAAAGTTCAATCCTGCTGTTTTTTTTAATTATGCTGAAAAGAAGAGCAAGAAATATCGACAGGAGCTCCGACCGGATTTGAACTAGGTGCACCCTTAATTCACATGCAAGTACAACAGTAAGGCATTTTATTACTGCCTGTTCCGCTTACCTGGCTCTATAAACGTTCTGATAAGTTCCCAACTCTCCAGTGCCCAGAATGACTTTTAGTCGAGCCTGATTGCCACATGCTTCACTCACAGCTCTAACATCGTCGTAGACTGCTTGAAAATTACTTGCCAGCGCAGATGCCCTCTGAATTACCATATCAATTTCATCAGCTCCATCTGCTACGGTTTGCCTCACTTCTTCGAGACGGGTGGACAACGGATATTGCCCTGTTGGAAACCCTGTGGCCACCGCAGCTACATGAACTTCCTTGTAGACACCCATCCGAGTTAAAGCAGCTCTTGCTGTGGCAACTTGTGCTGGATAAACACAAACAGCTCCAGTCATTACATTGTCTGCCTTAAACAGATGCTTCTTTTCCAGTGCTTCTACAGCAGCACGCCCAAGTGGATGCTTGGCTTTAGCACAGAGCCGCTGAACATTGGTACAGGTGTCATCTCCACTCAGTGTTGTCAAATCCACCATACCGATGGCCTTGATTAACCAGGCTGCGCGAGCAATTTTATCTGGAAGATGTCGAAAAGCAATGCGTTGAGCCATTTCTTGGACGGCAGCGCTATTGATTGAAGTTTCAATGAGCTTAGGATTGAATTCCCGCGTCTTGTTTCTGGATATTGACATTATCTACAAGTTAAAAAGGAATATTGTAAACGGACATGCAACAGTATCATCAGAAAAGTTATAGAATAGCAAAATATAATCAGCATGTTTGGATAAATCAACATGTTAAAAGTCTGATCATCTTTTACGCGAATTCCTAGTTCCCTTTCAAGAAGTTTGCTGTTTAGGTCTCTCGAGTTAAACAATTTGAGTTTTGAGTTATTTTCTCAAATTACTCAGTGCTTTGTAAGATGCTTCATAAAATGCCATCAAGTAATCCCATTATCCGAGTTGATACCACAGTCATATTTTTCAGTCAATACTATTTATTTTCATAGTGTCATGCGTTCAGATGTTGTTTTGTAAATGCTAACATCAATTCAAATTAAAACATGAGCTTCCGTGTCGATTCGCTTCTTTTTTAGATCATCGATCTACTTTTGAATTTTCGACCATTCCGACCTATGCGGCTTCTCTATTGGCTGTCATGAATTGTCATTGCTTTGTTTACAATTCCGATAAGTTTTATCTTCTCTATCATCAATAATGGCATGCACATGTAACATACAAATTGGTGTTCATACATCAATGGAGCTCGTTCATGGGTTGGTTCTTAAAGGTGTACTTCTTTAATACTTTTTTTATTAATACTTTTCTAGAATAAAAGGGAAATATCAAAATATCTCATAACCAAATAGCCAACCTCACCTTTGGTTTCCATTAGCAATTCCCATGAGAAGCTTCAAGATTTTTAAATTCAATTTATGCATTATAAAGAACATGCAACATATAGTTTGGTGTTCATACATCAATAGATCTCGATCATCGGTTGGTTCTTAAGGATGTATTTCTTTATACTTTTCTAGAATAAAAGGGCAATATCAAAATATCTCATAACCAACCTCACTATTGGTTTCCATTAGCAATTCCCATGAGAAGCTTCAAGATTTTTAAATTCAATTTATGCATTGAAAAGAACAGATTCAGAAACCCATTGAGGTTTGTATTTTCTTAGAAACAATCAACTGAAAGCATTAACTTATCTTGTTAATTGGTCTGATTTTAATGGCTTATTTCTGTTGCATTTTATCATCAGTTCAACTTCATGAATTGTGCATAAATACTGTGATAATCATATGCATAACTCACGAGTCCAAGAAACGTAGAGAATGAGGCGACCAATCTCTTTGTCTTTAGGATTGACAGTCATCTTGTTCACTATTAACTACACTGCTTCTGATTCAACAACTTTCACAATAATGACTGACACCAAGTTTTCCATACGTCAGGTCAGTCGAACCATTCAAGACACAACTGGACCAGCTGAGTGCTTGCTTAGTTGCCGGTCTATTCGAAACTGTGTTGGCGGTCATTTTGTCAAATCTACTCGTTCTTGCAAATTAATGATTAACTCTCAAAACGAAGTATTCTATTCAAGTCATAGGAGGCAAAGTACTGGAGATTTAGTCTTTGGATTATATTGCAATCCCACTAAAGGATATGACATGAGGAATGGACACATCCCGGGATATAATGAGATGGTTGCATATTCTGTGTTCAACTTGGAATCATGCCAAAGTCTATGCTCTTACCATAAATGGTGCAGTAGTATTGATTATGCAATTGACCACATTTGCTACCTTCAATCTGTGGATCCGAAGAATTATCTCAAATATTTGGTTCTATCAAGCAGTGTGTTCTCCATAAAACGATGTTGATATTCCAATAATTAAAGTCTGCGATTATTGTGTAAATATCGGTATCTCGATCGATGATTCTAAATTCACTAATGCAGTTTGTGACAACGTGCAATTTGCAATAAAAATTTTCAATGGTACCAATGTCTTCTAGGGTGCATCATTTGCACAAATATTTTTCAATCCATTTTTGATTAAATATGAATTTCATGCTTCATTTTTTCGTCAGGACCTGCTACCTCTTTATTTGGTTGCAGAATACTGGACTAGATTTGCTTTTCCTAATCAGTTTGCGAGAATGAAAATCATTTTCTAAGTAGAATGCAGTGCGCCAGCGGTTCATTTTACTTGTACAAATTTCGGTAAGCTTCTTTGAACTTCAAATTTATTATACGTCTTTCCTAAATATCACTTTGATCTTTCTGAATCAACCGATCTTTTGCTCAACTTCTATAAGGCTGATATCTTTGGTAGATCTGACGCTATCATATTGCACAAAAATAAATCAAATAATAAGAATGCAGTCTAATTACATGTATTAACCATTTTTGTAAATGCTGGAAAACGGATGTTACCAGCATCATCGAATAGAGGCTGTTGATCTTCGATGCCATACTAAATCCCATCACTCTTGAAACATATCATATATCCAACATCAAATGTTATAGATAATATCCGGTTATCCACTAACAGTCATTGATACACATATTTCGATGAAATAATCCTCTATCATTCTGCTGATGATTATTCAGGCATTGCGATCTTTTGGACATTCGGGCATCAAATACTTTTTGTGTTATTCGGGGGTCTGTAGGATTCGATGAAGCGCAGCTTGGCATCAGTAAGCCAAACGTGGTTATTAGACCTGTTCGGTTCCGATTCGGGTATCAAGTTCCGGTCCCAGTTCCACAACCCAGAATATTTATAGAATATATATATATAGAATTATTTAAAACTTCTCTACATTTTCAGATGGAAACCGCGAAGAATGTACACTCGGAACATTCTTAATTATTTCCATTTTCTTAATACTGACAGGTTCGATTATATGAACATATGCGAACACATGGCGTGCTTGTTTGAGCCGATATCAGGCAATAGCCTATACCTGGCGGATACCCGGCCTATACATATAGCGTTATCATGTAGCAAATTAAGATTGGTTGATGTGTTTGCTGCATCATTCACAGCATCTCCCATTAACAAAACAAAGTTGACATGTCTACATTGGCCAAATGAACTATTTATCGTCTCAGGCTTATTTCTAACACTTCACCAAGTTAGTTGTTGCGAGGCACAACCACAGCAGCAGTTGTTATGTATGCGCTTTGCTTACTACATAAGAAATATATGCTGATCGGCAGATAAGACATATGAACCCCATTTGTCTCATAAACTTCACCTTACTTGAGTAAAATCTTTTATCTTTGACATCCTCGAGTTTGTATTTTGTTTTCAACTGCATTTATAGTTGTATTAATAAATAAGTTTGAATGACATAGAAAGGGAAACGTAGCCCAATTGTCACTGTAAAAATCGATTACGCTTCCGGTTTGGGTAACCCAGAGCCGGAACCGAAAATGTCTAGTGGCTACAGATTAATTAACCTAGTAACCTCACATATCCAGTGCAACTCCAAAACCTGAGGCCCACCTTGAGAACCGCTGCTCTAGTCAATTTAATCTAATTTCATGTCGTCATCGACTTCAGATTCAGTAACTCAAAGTAATTCCTGTACCATCCAGCACTGGGCCATGTTATAACTCATCACGCTCAACTTTTGCGTGAGCCCCTCTTTCAAGTGACCACGGGAGAGAAACAGCAGATAAAAATACTTTTCAGGTAATTCCAAGAAGCTAATCCCACAGTGTGTTCAATCCATGTCGAAGAAGCCACGACTTGTCGGCATTGGTAATGCAGTAAGAATGCTTAGAAGAGTTCTGCTCTTATTGACGCTTATCCGTAAAGATCATATTCCCGTAATTTATGAACTCTTACAGGACTACTCTATTCAAGGACATCATATGTGCAGTGAGTGTCTGTGCAAGAGGCTTTGCTCAACAATACAAAATTGATTCTGTAGCTGAAGCACTACGTCACAAAGTAAAGACCACTTGAACTGAACTGATTCAAACTATTCCAGTAAGAAATATTGAGGATATGATGTAGGAATCAATTAGTAGGGGGAGGGTCGTTATGATTGATATACCTGGTGTGTCTAATACACCTTTCCACTACACCAGAAAGTCAAAAATTATCCCTACTTTTCCCATGACTGCTTTATTTGTCAACATAATCATCCTGGCTATCCACCGATCAGAAGGCACATAATACCTTCGGAAAACAGTGAATCTGAAAGGATGATAGCCATTGATTCCCTAGAGAAGGACCTGCGACCGAATACATGTATGAGAAGCGCTATATCTTCGCATAAAAGCAGCATCGATCACTTTTCTATCTTCATTTTGAAACATGCCTCATTTTATCACTCCTTATCACTGTTTCTCTCATGCGTGGGATTCATGAGATTTGTGAAACAAGATTATTATCGCACATCATATTGTTGTTCATAATGGATGTCGCTCGTCGATTTAAACAAATGAAAGATTACTTCTTTATTCAAGAATGAAAGGGAATATCAAACGGTCCAATGAAATTTTCATCAAATTTTATCTTCGGATTCCATTAGTAATTCCCATTACAGACAGAGTTTTTAAATCCAATTTAAGCATCAAAAATATTAAATCTAGAAAAAATGGCACTGCTACTGTGTTATCATCAGTTAAGCATTGTTACATCTATCGATGATTGCTGTATTCGTATAATAAATGAAGGGGAAAATAGAAATGATCATTTATATGAATCACGAAGAGGTTCAAACCTTGCATGAAACGTAGAGAATGAGGCGACCAATCTCATTGTCTTTAGGATTGACAGTCATCTTGTTCACTATTAACTACACTGCTTCTGATTCAACAACTTTCACAATAATGACTGACACCAAGTTTTCCATACGTCAGGTCAGTCGAACCATTCAAGACACAACTGGACCAGCTGAGTGCTTGCTTAGTTGCCGGTCTATTCGAAACTGTGTTGGCGGTCATTTTGTCAAATCTACTCGTTCTTGCAAATTAATGATTAACTCTCAAAACGAAGTATTCTATTCAAGTCATAGGAGGCAAAGTACTGGAGATTTAGTCTTTGGATTATATTGCAATCCCACTAAAGGATATGACATGAGGAATGGACACATCCCGGGATATAATGAGATGGTTGCATATTCTGTGTTCAACTTGGAATCATGCCAAAGTCTATGCTCTTACCATAAATGGTGCAGTAGTATTGATTATGCAATTGACCACATTTGCTACCTTCAATCTGTGGATCCGAAGATTTATCTCAAATATTTGGTTCTATCAAGAAGTGTGTTCTCCATAAAACGATGTTGATATTCCAATATTTCAAAAATTCGATAATTGTGCTTTGATTTGGATTTCAATGTCATGAAGGAATGATGACTAACAACTGTTATGAGCAGAAAACATGTTTTGATTTTAGCAACAATCATCAATATAATTAAGAATGATTGAAATCTCATATGTACATGCACGTATATAGACTTAAAAGCCAGGAAAGTTTGACTATCTAAAATGCACAAGCATCAAAAGTGAAACAAAAAAGCTTAATATGTCTGCAGTACCAAGACATATTTGATCCATTACTTCCAATTAACTATTGATGGATTCCTATGATGTCATTCATTTATCTTATTTAGAAAAAATGACTGCAGCTATAGCCAACCACAACAATTGCAGCAAGCAATAATTCAGAGGAAAGTAAGGTAACAATTACTGTAGTATGAATTTCTCTTTGAAGAAGACAAAATGATGCGCTTAAACTTTTAGATTTTTGGTTGCATTATGATACTACTGTAAACAACCAAATAAAGTAGTCATGTTTCCTGTACCTGCCTGCGTTTTGAACCAAACAGAAGCAAATCCATGTGTAGAGTTTAATCCTTTGAGAAAACTGAAAAAGCTATCGCTGCACTATCGATTTGACATGGGAAAATGCATATTTGTTAAATTGAGTCTGTACTTTTAATAATCGTTAGATTAAAATGATGCCGCTATCATTGGCTACGGTCACAGGAATATCGATATACCTTGATAACATGATTGACAGATAAATGAATAATTTGTGGACATCAAGCCAGTGATCGTGTCATACAAGGAAAATAAGGGAAAATGGCAGCCGTATATTCTCAAAAAACCAGCAAAAGAATTGAAAAATAATCATATAAACATCTACGGACCAAAATCAGTCTTGGCATCGGTATACCATAAAGCATACATATGTAGTACTCGGTTCTTCAGAAAAACATTCACATAACTTTATCAACAGAAGTCGCGATAATTCATGAAAACCCCATCTTATCAATCGATTAAAAAACATTTAACATAAAATACTAATTATTTGCTGAAAAGATGCAACATCGCTTTCAACACCTGCACATACGAGTATAATACTTACTGGTGGTAGGATAGCTAGGTTGTTTAAGGGTCACGTTTCGGTACGGAAGTGTAGAAGGTCCCGGGCTCGAGTCTGTCTGACACGGGAGGTACCAACGCTCTCACTAGAAGTCACCAACTCTACCGTGGTGAGAGTCGCGAGTGTGTGAGGGATGTCCCACCCCTCGCTTCTAGGAAGGCTATGTGCTTTAGGTGATGCAAGAATAAGAAAAATTTAAAAAAAACTAAAAAAAACAAATTATTTGCGTAATAACTGAATTCGGCGATAAATGGTGATTAATTGGAATAAATTTCGTTTCGCGATTTCATCGTTACTGTAGCAACCATCTTTCTCTTCGACTTCTTCCTATTCCTATTCCACCCATCACCAATCTACACAATATCTGAACTAAAAATTCGAGACAGTCAAATCAGAAGAAATCATGTAACCATCCCGTTGCAATCGAACAAATACAGTAATTTTAGACCGAATGAGGGAGGGAGGAAATGGCAAATTTAGATGAGAAATTGATGAGCTTAAAACAAGAAATCTTGTTGTGTCAAGTTGCCGAAGATAGAGGTCAACATCTATCAATATCACAAAGCCCGAAAAATGTCATGTGACGTCTTCTGATATTGAGTAACAACTGCCTATCGGTTCTTCCAATTTGGAAGACGAGATTTGGAAAGGGCAACGTTACTCAAGTTAAGAATCCACGAGATCTTCAACGAGACTGCAAATCAAAAAGCTAAATTACACCTATGCAAGCTTTCAATGATTGCTCTATAAATGAAACATGTATTCCAAAATTTATATACACACTTCTATTTATAGCGACTATCTATCATATTTTTACTTATTTTAGTTATAATATTGTGAGAATGGCCATCGAGTTCGCCGGACGACGAAGATCTGTCTGATTTTGAACGATCTAACTTAATTATATCGACGGCAATCTTTTTACTTCAATAATAGTTAGGAAAATTGAACTTGGAAAAACTAGTCACTGAAACGCCAGCGAATTTATAATTGCCGCTTCTGGTTTTTAGCACAGGTGATCGCAAAAACACTAGATCATTAAACTTTTTGATCAGTAATTACGCTCGTCGGGACTGGGCTGGCAGCCTTTAACTGCTTTGCTTTGACAAATAATTGGACTGTACATGTACTAATCCCAAAAATGTCTGTCACCTATTGAATTGCCTTTTAATGTTAATAGGTGATATCGCTATAAAATTGCCAATTTACGTATATCTATGAAAACTTTGAACACTCTATATGTCATGGATAAGTTAGTCATTGAATTGAAATATATTTCTATGAAAACTGTAAGATGCACTGGTATTAGAAAGCTTTGATTTCGAAAAATTGTGAAATAAAATTGGAATAGAAAACAAATGGGAACTAAAGAAACGATGGCCTATTGTAGAGGTTTTGGTTTTTTCAGCAATGAAGTTGGCAGCATCAGAAATTGTGTGACTTCTGAATTTTAGAAAAAGAATCATTTTAAGGTAGAGAGCGAGACTCAAAACGAGATTTAGTGAATAAATAATGTTTTACAGGGAAATCCACCGAACGCAGCAAACGCCCACTGCTTAGAGCAGGGGTGCGCAACCTTTTACATTTTTCGGCCGCCATTTCGAAGGCCGAGAGAATCACGGCCGCACTTAACATGTGTGCAAACAATTAGGTCAATAGCCGATCCTTTTTTTATTCCACCACTCAAATTAGCTTTTCCTGATGAATGACGCAGTGAAAATCGCATAAAGGCCTACTTCGTAAAGAGTGAGGTAGCAAGTTAACCCATATACGACCGACAGTCATTTTTTACCCGAAAAGATTTTAAACTTAAGGTGTTATTAGCACTTGCATCCTTCTTCGGGTCATGGACTTGAAGCTAACGCGCAAACAATTCGAGCATACTACAATTGTCCCGTTTGTTTCTTTTAGCTGATGACTCTAGCCATGAATGCACATGAATGAAACTTCCCTAAAATATTCTATTCACCAGTTATCGAACTGCTTGAACGCCTTCATCGCGCCTGCAGGCGCGCATTTTTCCAAGCAGCATGGGCATAAAGGTGTTCGACAGTTACAAGGTGACTAGTATGCCACTATAGTGACGATTGTTTTTCGATTGCCTTGAACTCCAGAAATATTTGCAATATACATGTAAGATATTCTTTTTCATTTACTTCTCATTGTCACGGCCGCACTTTGCCTCTGCTACGGCCGCAGGTTGCGCACCCCTGGCTTAGAGCGAGTTTCGAAGGTTGCGGAATGACAGGCGGATGCCACAAGAACGGAGGTCCATAAGAACGGATGAACGAATGAAAGCTGAGAACTCCAGACAAGGTACGAGTATAGAAAGTCTGGAAAGTTAGTTCAATTAATGTTCTGGGAGCGATCTGTCATTGTGACCTTAGTGAGTTACGAATTCTGAAATCTTTGGTGAAATTCGAAAGGCGTGAATGTTAACGTTAATACTCATACTAGTTTTTTGTGCATCGCTAACCGACTGCCGGATTCTATCTTTCATGAAACATAGCTCATCATTGGCTGATCAGCTTCATCATGATAGAAACGCTTGAAAGATAGAGTGCACATCACGATCACCAGATCGCAGTCCTATCGAACATGTGTAATGGGATCTGGTTTAGAGGAAAGTATCCAAAAGAGGCGGCGCTAACTGTTTGAAGGACTTATAATCCATCGTGGTCGAAGAGTGGATGACCAGTCCTCAGAGCGCAAATGATAACTTGATAATAATATATGAAAATGTTTATGACTCGTGAAATCAGAGAAGTCATTCATTCATTCATCAGGTTTCCCTCGCTGCTAACAATTTGCAATTTCATTGAAAATATCACTGTTTGTCATCAGGTTTACTTTTCTTAACTTAGGCCTATGCAATCTTAGAAACATTTATTGTGGTATGGGAAGAGGCTTTGACATGTATGCACTTGGTTATATTAAAAAGTGACACACACCTTTGGGATTAGTGTATATCGAGCTCGAAAGTGAATAATGCATGCCTCTTCAGCTTCGCTGTTAAGGCTATTGTCAAAATCCTGAGTATCTGCATCCGCAGACATACTTTTCCATGTCTTTATTTAAGCTGCTCCAGTGCTTCAATCATTCAGTGGAAAAAATGTGAACTATTCAGAAAATAATTTAAATTTTCTCTTCTTCTCCACTGCTATATTCGCTCCATATTCGCTATATTCGCTATATTGGCTCCATTCGCCACTTAGACAGACTGCCGTGCTGACGTACAGCTCCTGTCTGCGGCTTGCTTATCTGCTTTGTTGCCTCAGCTTTCTTAAGTATGCTGCTTTCTTCGTGATAATGATATCTGCTGCTGTATATATTCGGATTACATCGTCACCTGCTTCGACTTACTTACTTAAGTGATTTCGACATTCGCTTCTCGGACTACAGCGCTTATGATATATTTTTACAACGCTATATACGGTTATATTTACAAGGCTGTTCCTTTCATTTTGCAACCTTCCTCAGCCGTCAATGCTTAGTCATCGTCTCGCCTCCGACTTCCCATTGTACATTTATTCCTTCTTAGAATTCTGTCACCGTTATCGCCTGCACATTATCTCTACATCGCTTGCGTGCTTGCAACGCAGTGTGACGTGTTTATGTCCTGCCTTCTCCCGATTACTTTTTGTGACCCTACGCGAGCACCGCGCTAGTTTTCTATTGTAAAGCTCTCACCGACTGCTCCTTTGTGAGACTAATAAAGATATTATTATTATTATTATTATTATATACTTAGCAAACGTAGCATTTGTAGCACTTCTTTCGGTGAGAATCTAACTGCTTGTCATTGTCACTTACTTAAGACTATTCTGATGCAGCATAAAATTATCAATTGATTGCATGGTTCATTAACTTGGTGTTTGATGTATAATGTATATATGATCTGCATTAGAGTTCATTGACAGATTAATAGATGAAGATGCCGTGTGAATAAAGTCTAACGACTAACTAAGCCTGTCCTCAAGTAATGAGTACCTTGAAGAAGTATAAGCCTATACTTCCTCTACAGTAGGAAGAGAAATTGTAGCCAGAGTCTAAGAAAACACAGTCGAAAAGAGGGCGACATGTTTGGTAAACAATTGCCTACTATGTACGCAGGATCAGATCTTCAAAGTGGATTATGTGGAGTGGGTGGAAGCATTGTAATGTCTTCGAATGAGCATCGAAAATTACGTGTTTCATTCTTATTAGATATAATGCTTTACCGTTATGAATAAACTTGATACACCAGTCTATGTATCGTGAGAGCTGCGAAATCATTATGTCGTCAAAATTTGCCAGGGTACATTTTAACTCGTTATTTTCAGCATTTCCCTGTTTCGCTCGTGCGTCTCTCTCTCACTCTTATCTTCTCTCTTTCCCTCGCACACAGACATCTGCCAACGCGCATTGTTACACGGTAGAGAGAAACACACTCAACCAGCGTAAGTTGTGCGCGTGCGTTCACCCATACGCCCAACGTCATCAATGCGAGACTCTTACGGCAGCTTGATGGTAATGTTACCAACCAGCACCGCCGATTCCCTCAAATCAATAGCTAAAGTTGCTGCTGCTGTCGATACGCTACGCCGCTACGCGTATAGACGAGGCACAGCAGCCAAAGCTAACCCATAACGCCGTAGCGCAGAATACAACGAAAGATAAGGAGTTGAAATTTGTCAAGCGTAATCTCGTGTCTCATTATAGTACCGTTCCCGTCGACTCAATACGCATAGCATTTCGTTACGGATACACAAGCCTGATATTTTCTGGTAATGGACTCAGCTTCTCCTTCAGCACTTGAGCTTGACTTGGGAGCGGAATGTGACGACGGAGTACAAAGCCCAGTAATTTCAGAAACTTTAAGTGTTGTTGTTAATGGTAACGTAAGAGCTCGAGAAGGATCGAAGGAGAGCAATACTTCGTCAGGTTCCAGGCCCGGTTGTTCTATTTCCAACGGTTCGGCGTCTACTGCCATGTTCGGATCATCAGTCAGCGACTTCCTTAACACTGTATCCAAAAGCGACGCCATATTGAGCAGCGGGCAAATCAGTGTGACACCAAGTATTCTGTCAACACAAAGTCAATCCAATAATATGGGATTCTATCGCATGGGTAGACGTGTCGGTGACGTCCATCGTCACTTTAACTATTATACTCGTGACAGTAAAGAATACGGTGTGTGCGTTTATTGCGGTCACACTCTTCAAAGAAACACCACTCGACAAAAACATCATTTGTCTACCCACTGTCAAAATGCACCATTTGATGTGAAAGCCCGATATGATCAGGAACGAAATAGTATTCACACTCGTCCAGCTATCGAATTTCAAAGAAAACGTTGTCTTGACTTATCATCAGGAGCTACATCTGGCAAGTAAGTGTCGTTGGTATTATCCAGTTTTATCTTGTCTGTTGCCTTAGTCAAAATCGGGTCCAGATTAATTTAGTAAACGAAATAACTGATCGAAAGCGTAACCATCCGGGCTCATAATGATGCTTATCAGTGATAGTCTTGTTGAGGTTCTCTCTCTTTCTCGGTACATACGTGACTTTTGAACGCAGGAAATAATTGTTTTGAACGAGCATGTGATTTAGTGACTGTGTCGTCATTTGCTACATCGCAACACAGAACACGACACTCAATACAATAATTACGTTTGATTGAAATTACATAGGCTCCTGGTGCTATTAAGCCCCGGCGCATTGAGCGATGACACTCCTTAAATTTTGTGCTTTTGATACAGTTAAGCTTTATCTTTATTGGACTTACAACCATGAAAATGAATTAATTAAAATTAAAATAATTGAAATAAAAGAAAAGCTTAAAAAGTGATATAAACGCATACCAATCAAAATTAGAAAAATTATGCAAATTAACAACAAAAACATAAAAAATGCGCTAATTCACATTTACCTTTTTTGAAATGAAATTGTAATGAATTCGTGAGGCCTACGAATATCGATCAAATACAGTTTATCACATCTACTTAATAGCTGTGAAAATCTGTCTTCACATGCAGTTATCATGATTATTTTTGTTGCTTACTTCAAGTAAAATGTCAGGTGATTCATTACATAATTGCTAGAAATATTTCTCAATCAGTTAATTTCGACTTTACTATTAAATCGCATCGGCGCAATGGTCTCGTGGCAGAGTGTGCACTCCGCGTTTGGAGGACCTGTGTTCAAAGCTAGGTCGAGTCAAATCTATGACTTTGAAAGGTTATTCTTCATTCTCACTAAACTGCTAGAGATTCGGCACGAATGAATGAGCGGGATAGATATAACTCGGCCACATGAAAGAAAGTCTTTCACTTAATGTGTTTCAGAGCAAGAACAGTTGCATTTATTATTTTCTCTATCTGGATAGCTTATCGACGTTTTAAATTTGCTTCATTTGGATCAATGTCTGAGTCATGACATCAATTTCATAATTTTTTGTTGCTAGAGTAGCATTCTTGTTTGCGTTTGATAATTGACGAGTGAATATTTGTCAGATGCTCTTTGTAGTGTTGGTGCAATGTTCTTCCTGTGCTACCTATGTACACTTCATTCCATAGACCAATTTCGTTCCGTTACATAGTTGATCGTTCTTGATGAATTATGCCTTTATTTTGCATTCAGACTTTGCTTTTTTCAAACTTCTATTCAGTCATTGGGATATGTGACAAATCCGTTTATGCCTTCTGTTCGGAATATTCTTTATTTAGTTATTGACTTCGTCGCTGATAAACAGTAATTTCAGATAATGGAATGATTTTGGACTTTGATATAAAATCGTTGGATTATCAATTTGATTTCAGCATTTCGTCATAACTTTCCTGATGTCTTACGTTGATGGCTGGATTAGAACAATGTTCAATTTGCTTCTTCTCTCACTAACAGTGCAGGACTTCTTCATTGAAGAGGGAAGTTGAGAGTGCATAAGAAATCACACAAGTGAATGTTGGTCCAATCGTATCACCCGTCAACGAAAGACGTCAGGAAAAAAATGACGAAATTTTGAAATCAAATGGATACTCAAGCGTTTTTAGATCAAAGTTCAAAATCAACAGGCAGATAAGGAAATATGACCGAAAATAATTCCATCATCTGAAATGACCATTTATCAGCGATAAAATATTATCGGAATTGATCAGTATTTACAAAATAAAAAAATATTCCGAGCAGAAGGCATGAACGCCCTCATGTGTCTCAAATCAAGATTTTTGTTTTTGATGATGATTTTTGTCAGTAGTACTGCCGTTGGTGCTAGGCGAACTATTATAAAAAATAATTCTGAAACTGGTTGACTGAATGCTTCAGGTTTGCACATACCTTAAATACGAGTAAATGAAGTGAAGACTAAACTTCATGCGAATATTCCGCCGCAATTGTGGTGCTCTTTTTTACTCTTACGAGTTATACAATGATTAGTTTTCGTCTAGTTGTTATACATTTCACATCTGCTTATCACTTTTCTTCCCCCTTTTTTCAGTGTTTCTCCTTTTATCCTACTTATTTACAGTTATGAGAAGCTGCATCTGTTTTCTATACTGCTACATAATTGCTTATTATAATTGGTTTTAACTAATTCCTTTATCATCCCTAATTTTCTTTCTTCGCTTTTCTGCTTCTTTGCCTTTAATCTTCTGCTGAGAGACACCTTTGGTGTATAGGCTCGCCTTCCTTCAACAAGCTTTGTTTATTAAAAAATAGAAAAAAGTTATTTTATAGAATCCTCATCTAGACAGAAAATGTGAATATTATAGAAAATTCGTCGAAAGTTTCGAATTACTTGTAGTAGAAGGTAGAAGGCAACAACCATTTTGTTGACGAATGACAATGTAGATGCTATTGGATATAAGTGCACTATTATTTATTTCAGTATGTATCCTAACGAAATGGATGGAGGATTGGCAATAACACCACTGGATATTCCAGTTAAAATAGAACGCACGGACGATCGCTTTGAAATGACTATCGCGCCAATGGGGAAATCAGAGAAGTCTGACATGAGATGCGTGCCTGATTTGGAGTTTGAAGACGATTCTCAAATGGCCCCTCCACCAATGACTTCCATAAATTTACCAAATAATGCCAATGGATACAATCATAGCACAAGGCGGGATGTTGAAGGTAAGTAAAATCATCTTCAAAAGAAGCGAATAATCCTTCTCTATATCATAAATTATGTAATCCTAATTCATAATTATACAGAAAGTGTAAAATGTAACATACTATTGTGGGAAAAGTTATTTGGGAAACACTAAATTTTGAGCCAATTTGGTCAAATCCATGCATAAGAGTTAAAGAAACCAAGTTTTCTAGAATTTTCTAAAACAAAAACAAGATCATGGTTTTCGCTTTGTTTTTTATATTCCAGCCTTTATGATAGCTTCTATTGAACAGCCTATTGAATGTTTCGGCAGTTTCAAAAGCTGTTTTGATGTGCGAAATAAAACAATTGTAATGTCACTAACATGGTATTCACATCTAATACGTTGCATGTTTACTAAAGATGAGCGTCGGGTTCCAAAAATTCGGATACCCGAGTCGAACAAAATTTCAACCCGAACCCGATGTCGGGTCGGGTACAAATGTCTGACCCGAACCCTACAAAAAGTTCCAGAACCCGACCCGAACCCGACAAGTAGTGCCCGAACCAGACCCGATTATATTCGAAAAATCAGAAGCATTTCTATGTATAAAGCTAATGCTTGATCCTAATGTGATACCGGGCGGTAGTCTAACTTCTCAGTAGTGTTATTTTAGTATTTTATTACAATATGTAGTAGTTAGTATCTTATTTTCTCTAGGCTAATAAAGTATTCAAACAAATACTAAATAAGTAGCATAATTACCCACGAAATTAATATGATCTACAACACATGACAAAATTCGGAATCTTTACAAAAAAATCGACTGCTTCGCGATATATATTGTAGGTGTAGCAGCATACTCCTTCAAAACTCTGATTGAGACACTGTGACTCTCAATGTTAATGAAGATGTCAAGGTCCGAACAGCTGAACTGTATCCCTACATGTAACAACATAATTCTGCAGATAGATGCTAAAATTTCAATTACATAATATTTGATGTATAGTTAAGCTTCCGTTCCTATGTAAAGCTTATCTCAAATTAAATTTCATTTCTTTCTGTCCATCCTGCGAGCCACGATCTACATGTCATTATGAGAATGAGGACTTTAGAGACCACAAGAACAGATTCCATTAATTTGATAATGATCTTTCGTTGTTTTAGAAGCAAAATATGTAGCGCAAAGTATTTTATTAGATCAATAAGTCACGATGAGAATAATGTGATAAGCCACAATTTCTTGAAAAACTTCATTAAACTATAGGTACACATGAAACAGTACTAACTTCACAGAAAATATTTTTTGAAGTTCTAAACATTCTTCAGATTTGTATGCTCCAACCCGAAAAAACCCGAGTTCGGGTTATTTCGGGTTTTAGATAAAAGACATAATCCTTCCCGACCCGATCATTCGGGTTTCGGGTAGGATCGCTCATCTTTAATGCTTACATCATGCTGCTTATATCTCATGCTAGATACTTCATTTCTTGAACGTTTTCCAAACATTCGCATTCACTTATTTAGCAAGCTATCAAAAGGCAGTAGAATTGCTGGTCCACTTGTCTTAATTGCTGATATCTCTATTACAGTTAAGCAACGCATCGTATTCTAAGGCATACGTCAAAAC
This sequence comes from Prostheceraeus crozeri, assembly GCA_907163375.1. NCBI lineage: Eukaryota > Metazoa > Platyhelminthes > Polycladida > Euryleptidae > Prostheceraeus > Prostheceraeus crozeri. The sequence goes on from CAJQUW010003875.1 coordinate 56,270, forward strand.
ATTAGGTTTGAATAGCCCAAGGACCCAGATTCAAGTGATCTTTCATTTATTTATATTTATCAAAATAATACCGTCGAACGTCATCGGCCAGCGTCCACTAATCATGTTCACGACAAATTGACAAAGACAATAATTACACTTTTTAAAAATGCTTAAAACCGTGTCTAAAAGCAAGATTTTACAGCCTTGTTTAAAGCATATGTATAAAAACGTGTTCTCATAACCAGCTTTGAAAACAATGCAGAAAGCCCGGTTTCAAAACCATGTTGAAAAGCAGTTTTCAAAGCAAGGTTTTAAACGAGACATTGCATAAAATTAAAAAGTCATTTTTATCTCTTTGACAGTGCAACTACTTAATTGATACTAGGAGCCTGATCTGATTTAGTAAAATCCAACATGTGGTAATCATGACAAACGCTAGTGAGTACATTTAGAGCACATTTGACACTGAGCACAGTAATTGACGATAAATTCCATCTAAACACCGAACAGACATTTATGAAAGCTGTGTGAATACGCAGTTCAAGGCTATATAAGGTATGAAGCCATACTAGAGAACTAGGGTTGGGGAAGCCTATGATCTATGGAATTTTACACAATGACGAATTATATAGTCACAGAGGTCTTGACATTCCTTGAGCAACATGCATTCGAATGAGCCTAATCACGCCATTATAACATGATATTTTCCCGAGATAGTTGACGGCATACTAACAAACTTGACATGAAATTAGATGCTCTGACATTTCAAGCCTTATAATTTGAAAATTATATCTCAACGACACATTTTCACGAAATTACAAAATCGAACTTTCATCAATTTCATTCTCTCAGCTCATCGATTTATCGTTCAGATCCACTGTTTGCATTATAGCTACTAATCATGATGATTTAGTCATTGTAATTATATCATTTCGTGAAGAATTCCAATGCTGGTCATGTATTAGCTGGTATAATTTATTCCATTTCCGAACTTCAGTAATTCATGAAGATTTTCGAATTTCAGTCTCATAGAATTCTCAGGGTTCTTAACGAAAATTCGGACACGCCATCCCACGTCCAATGTGAATGGACATTGAGGTGGTCACACTCGAACCCAACACTTTCTACTCTTCCCTAATATATCTTACATAGACCCTTTATAAACTGAAATATCTAGCCACCTATTACTATTACTGTTACATAATTTTCAATAGTTGGCAAACACTATTCCATAGAAGATGTGTTTATATATGTTCATTTCCAATCCATTAAGTACTCGTAATTAGCGATTTGCTTTATTTTATAGTCGCTATATTCAATGAAAACCATAAATGTCTTAAGCTTCCCTAAAAAATACTCTAATTCGGGACACAGGTATTACGAAGTCTTTCAACAAGGCTAGGGCCATTAATTCATGCATAACCAGAAGTTATTAGCAGAGTAGTCTATACAATTGCACTACCTTACACAAGACGGAGCAGAGAAATGGGATGTCTTTTTACAACTGAATAGCTGAGCAGTTTTTAGAGAATTGGTTAATTAAGATGCAAACTGATCATGTCAAGTGAATATTAATTCGATGCATTTTCTATTCCGGTTATAGCCATTTCTTAGAAATAAAAATAATGCTGCAAAAATGCATACGAAGTTCAGGAAAATCCCCCGGATTTCAGAATTCTACAAGAGAATAGTCATCTCATTGAATCAGATCATAAAAATAACATGATCTTTTTTTTGATTTCTGAGTAATTGAAATAGCTGGAATCAAAAATACATTGAATTACTTTACATTTGACATAATCAGCTTAAAAATCACTTGTATCTCTAAACTGTTAAACTGATTTTGCAGTTGTGAAAAGCATGCGTTTCTCTGATCTACCCTAAATAACAATGCAGAATGCAAAAGATATACCAATTGCTATACTGACTGTCTGACAAGTTACGCTGCAGCAAAGAACTGAGGAATGACGTCACCTGTCGTCAAATGCACTTCATAAGGCTCTGCTAGGCTTGTTCTCAGACTAGTTTAGACAACCGAAACCACAACTGATACTCCATAGTGCGAATGAATTGGTGATTACTTTTTTCCGAGAAGTGAGTGACGAGCACAGAGTTTCTAAATAAAATGTAAAACTCTTGACTGTTTTTGCATCGGTTTCTACTTTAGTAAAGGCACACTAATGTAGTGAAAGCAAATGCACAGCATTGAATTACACAAGCTTAACGTTAAATCATGATGATTCAGATTAGATCATACACGAACATAAATATATGATGCACATCGATTATTTGACAGATCATTAAAAATCTCACGTGTGTGAAGTTAGCGGAACCACTCAGCGGAACCATTTTTTATTATAGCTTAATTCTATTCGAAACAGCTGCTAGTTTGTCAATTTCAGTCTCTTGATTACGAATCTGAGCTCAGATTTCACAAACTCACAGTTGCTTTTGAGAAATTCAAGTTTAAAGATAAAAGTGGTTCCGCTGTGAAGTTAGAGGAACCATCCAGCGGAACCAATTGTGAGTCTCGCTGATTGACGCAGTAAATCAATTTCTTTTGGTCACTACCCGATCAATTTTGTTGTGCTGATCACGAATATGTGCCTCATCTTTCAAAACAATGCAGATTTCACCCGGAAATCTGAATTTCACTTTTTCTGCAAGCTGATTGTGAAGTTAGCGGAACCATTTTTCAATACAAAGAATTTCTCTGCAAAATCCATCCTCTCCTACTAATTTGAAGCTCCTAATCACAAATCTGTAATCAGATTTGCAAAACTCGCCCGCATTGCAAAGATAATCCTCTATCTGGGTCCGCTGTGCAGTTCCGGGAACCACCTACTGGCATTAAAATTTCAAATTCTAATTTTTGCACAGAATCACTGCAATAGACATACCAAGAGAATGGAATTGCTTCACTGATCACGGTTTGCCGTCCGATTTCATGGGAGAATAAGTACTTGCCGAGAAAAATTGATTTTACGGTTTTCAAGGATTTCATCGGAATCTCAGCAAAATCCAACCCTCTCTAGATCAGCCGAGCCATCATTTATTACAGCACATTCTATTGCAGACATCACATGTGGAATTTACCTCTTGTGCGCTTTCCTGCTCGGTGCATGCTGCGCGGTGTGCCTCTGCAGTCAATAGATGTTTGAGAAGACGGTTTCAAAATGTTCGATTCCATCGGAACGTGGTATCGCTAATTTTTCTCCATGTTTGTTGTTTGTAATTACGAGGTTAGTTAAAGAAAAACTTTCATGTTGTCCTATAAAAGATTCAGAATCGCTTCATTGTTGAAAGATTGTAATGCTTTGTAGCTATTGTGCATATTAATACGTGTGTGAAGTTGGCGCAACCATTTTTGTTTTTACTGTGCCACTCCTGAAAATCACATCAACCACACAATCCGAGGTCGCTGATTATGTGCCACTACTCGATTTCACGAAATTCAGCCTCCTTTGGCCAGAAAACGCAATTCAAATTTCAAATTGGTTGCGCTGTGAAGTTGGTGCAACCAAATTTTTTCGTGACTTTCATAAGTGTTAGGCCTTTGATATCAAGCAACAAAAACCCATAATCAAACGATGAAAATTCCATGCATAATTATGTGCCACGACAAAAAATTACTTAAAGTAATAATCGTTTCTTTCATGGAAATATAAATTCAAGTTTGTCTAAATAATTTTATTTACAACCGAAGTGTGACGTTGGAACAATCCAAATGTTGTAAATTCAAAGATTACTCGTATGTACACCAAGCAGATATAGGCACCACAATAATAGTTCACCATCAGTGTGGTGTCCAGGTCAAACTATTCATCAGAATGTCAATCACACAAAAAGTCGTAGTCTTTATGTTTTCTCACCACATACGCAATCAAGAATCACTCTTAAAAAATCTAGTCAAAATCACATGACAAAGCTTTGTGTAATAAAATATTGCACATCCAGCGTCAACCATTTTTGTATTTTCGAGTGTTTGCCATGTCTCCTGAAATGAATGTGTTTCCTTTGTACCATTTGGGGACGCTTGATCTGGCATATGTGCCAACGCATTCCAGTTTTTACTAAATTCGGCCTCCTTCCACTTGCGCGGATAAAGCTAAATTCGCAAGTTTCAACTGACATCACACATATATATTCCAGCGCAACCACATTTTCGAAGTTGAATAATTTACTCTTGATTCAGAACGACCGACTTATACATGTCAAATAAAATAGCACGCCATCGGGTTTTTGTGCCTGAGAAGTCAATGTGATCGATCAGAATCGACCGCTATGTAAACACTCGCACCTATTTCACTCGCTAAAGTGATGTCAGAAAAACTCATCCTTTCATAAAACGCATGATTTCCTGTCCTGTGGATAGGTCTAGACCATGAGGGTGAAACTTCACAGCGCAACCTCGCAATTTGAAATTTTGAATTGCGTGTGTTTTTCTGGCGCACAATGGGATGTGGCTTGAATGGTTCGTAGGATAGATCGATGTGTTTAGTGGCTGATGCTATAATCAGCGAGACCTGTCGGATTGTGTGGTTGAATTGGTGACATTTTCAGGATGTGTGAGGTGGCAACAGATACAAAACAAAAATGGTTGCGCCAACTTCACCACACGTATTAATATTGTGCACAATAGCTAACATGAGCATTTACAGAATCTTTCAACAATGAAGGCGATTTCTGAATCTTTTTATAGGAGCAAACATGTAAAAGTTTTTCTGTATACTACTCCTCGTAATATACAAACAACAAACATGGAGGAAGGTGGGGTGGAGCATAATTAGCTCGATACCAGGCGTTCCGATGTGACGAAACGTAATTTTGTAAATCCCGTCTTCTTCAGTAAAACATCTATTGACTGCAGAGGCACAGCAGCATGTGCACCGAGAAGGATAAACGCGCACAAAGAGGTAATTCCGACAGTTCATTGTATGGTGCAATAGAATTGTGCTGGTTATTAATATGATGGTCTCGGTCTGATCTAGCAGAGGGTTTGGATTTTGCTTTGAGATTCGCGGAGATGAAGATCCTTAGAATAATGTCGTTAAAATCAATTTTTTCTCGGCAGAAGTACTTATTCTGCGCCATGGAAATCGTGGACGGTCAAACCGTGATCAGTGAAGCAATTCCTTGAGTTCTTTTTCTTGGGTAATGTCTTAATTGCAGGTGAGTTCTGTGCAAAAATTATTAGAGTAGATTTGGATATAATTTTGTAATGCCAGTAGGTGGTTCCGGAACACTGCACTGCGGAGGAAAGGGAGGGAACAGGGCGGACCCAGGATAGTAGGGTATTATCTTTGCTGCGCAATCTGCGGGCGAGTTGTGCAAATCTGATTAGTAGAATTTGTGATTAGGAGAGCTTTGTCAAATTAGTAGAGAGGATGGATTTTGCATGAGAAGAGATAATTCTTGATAGTATTGAGAAAATGTGGTATGGTTTCCGCTAATCTTCACAATCTAGCTTGCGCATGAAAAAGTGTGAAGATTCAGATGTTTCCGGGTGAATTGAATGCTGCATTGTTTTGTAAGATGTGTGCACATGTGATTCGTGATCAGCACAACGCAAAATTGTGATTACGTGGGTAGTGACCAAAAGAAATTGATTTACTGCGTGTCAATTCAGCGTGACTCACAATTTAGGTTTCCGCTGGATGGTCTCCTCTAACTTCACAGCGGAACCACTTTTTATCTTTAAACTTGAATTTCTCACAGTAAGCATACTGTGAGTTTGTGAAAATCTGAGCTCAGATTCGTAATTCGCAAGAGACTGAAATTGACAAACTTAGCAAGCTGTTTTCGATAAGATATAGAGAGGAATTTTTAGTATTTTTAAAATATTATAATATGATGAGTATCAAATGTTAATGCGAAGTAATATTGAATGGAAATTAAATATAATTTATAAAATTTTATTAAAATAATTATGATAAACTTAAATATAGACTACTACTTAATTTTTAGATTTTTAAAAAAATTTAAATAAAGTTTTATTATTAATCATAAACTTACGTAATTAAGCTATAATAAAAAATGGTTCCGCTGAGTGGGTTTCCGCTATACTTCACACACGCTAAAAATCTCAAGCTTTGTCTGACGCTGGGCGTTTATTTTTTTGTTGTTGTATGTTAGTTTCAAGGACGTTTGTGTCTCGAATCTGAAGTGTCATTTTCAGCATGACACGCTTCTTCCTGATAACTGCTTGCTATGTGAATAGGTTTTGTCAGCTTTTAAAAGATCCTTTAATGTTTATCACTGAATTGTTCTGCGTGATTTTATCATAATTGAAATATCGTTAGACCATGACTAACTGCTAATTGTACTTCATATGAAATAACTTGTCTTGATTGATTTCTAGATGTATTAGAGAGCACATAGTTTTCTTTTGACACAGTCGAACAATCCAGCTTGGTGAAGATCTATTTTTTTGTTAGTTTTTTATGATGTATGCAAGTGGTGTAGTGAGTATCAGTTGTGTCAATAGCTACGTGACAACATTTTACAGTTGTATGTAATGACTATTGCTGTGATTGTTAACGCAATCTTGATCACTGTGTAACCACGCCTTACTAATTTTGGATGTGTTTTGATAAATATTTTGTGGTTTTTGTTTGTTATATTTGGGTTTTTATTATTTCTTGTGTTTTTATTAAATGGTGTGATAAGCACGCAAGCTCAGCAAAATTTATTTTCGTGATGTAGCAGTGTGAGATTTTATTGCGAATCTTGAATAGCGTGCGCATATTGTATCTGTGTAAGATCATATAATTATAAATTGATGAAGAAAAAGAAAATGTGCAATGATGTGACGATGAGATCACCAAACGAGCAAGTTCTGTATTTAAAAATTTGCAACTTTCTCGCCAATACAATGAGTAAAGATTAGAAATTTACATAAGAAACACAAAATGCGCTTTAAACATGGTAACAGATAATCTCCTTGTTATTGTGAATCATTTTGCTATTCTCACAAACAATAGAAGTTGATAAGAGAGTAAATACAACCTTAATGCACGCCATATTCCTCATAGAGAATAAGAAGTTTAGTTGTGAATTGTTACTACTATGGTTACCTGTTGATGAGCTATTTATCTTTATTCCTAATTGCTGTACTAATAAAATGCCGTTTGTCATCAATTTTACTCGCTTCCATTCGCAAACTTGTGTAGGAGCGCTGTAGAGCTTGTGAATTGAAAGTTAGTTGTCTAAAAGAGCAAAAAAAACATCGCAAGTAGATGTTTGACAATAACCAATGTAGCGTTGAATTCATGAGGCGTGAGAGAATCGCATGTGTTCTTTTTCATTAACATTATGAAGCTTCTAATGATTAAAATAGATAACTAGCTTTAATGCTTGATCATCGCATTCCGTAGTTTAATGGTATGTCTTACTGTTCTTAACTAAAATTTTTTTTTAATTAAAATTCAATGTGTGTATATAGTCATGTGCGCGATTATAGTCCACCATACGGAATTCCAGTGCTATTGGTTATTGTTTCATCTATTGCGATGTCTTTTGCTTCAGACAATAAGAATTTTATCTATTTTCAATTAGCCTTACCTTTGCGAATCAAGTAACTTAAGTAAAAATTGCTTGCAAAGCTGCAAAAAAGTCAACAATGTGACCCTCAGTTGGAAAACTTACGGGAACTTAGTAGGTTCAATCACAGAGTATAATACGACTTTAAGACAAATATTGAAATGTGCATTCTGTCTGTGAATCATAATACGTTTTAGACTGAAGGACACAAGTAAGTGACTGTACTTAATTAATCCCAAAAGAGAAATAGAAAAAGTAACAATCCTATCTTTCTTAGGGAGAAGAATTAACGGTCGAGTGAAGAACGAAAACAATCTACAGCGCTCATTCATCAAAAAAAACAAGCTAGTGTGATTCTGATTGCTAGTACTCATATGTCAGTGGTTTGGGCTATCAATAAATATCCAAGTTAAGTATTTTAATCAACATTTCAAAAGTGCGCACACATGTATATTCAAGTTACGCATGCATCGAAAGAAGTTTCTCCTTATGTAAAATCAAATGTGATCATTTAACTTTTCACACCTATCTATTCGAAGTTGCGGGAAAAATCACTTTCAACAGCTTTCAAAAGTGAAACAAATTGGATTACACAATGACGAAAAATTCTGGTAAATATTTTATTTGAGTTAAAGGAAAATTAGTTTCACAAGTAGGGATATTGTCGACTAAATTTCAGAAATAAATTATTTGCGCCAACAATAACTTGTTGCATTTGATAGAGGCGATAGAGCAGACACGTCCTCTTTCTTTTACCAGATGCATAAGAGGAAGTAACTGCGCAAATTCATACCTCATAGCTATTCTTCGCTGGCGGCCTGAACATTTGAGTAGATTTCTCTTTCATAGAGCAGAAAGGCTGTGGAACAAGCTTCCTCTTGAGGTACAGTGCACTGCAGATGCGCAGAACGGCTTGGGAGCGAGATTTCTCTTCCGCTCATCCGAACATTCCTCTTAAGAGGAACAGCAATCTTCGAGTTCACTTTAGCCTGAACTACTATGTGATCTAAATTTGCGTTATTCAGTAGAGCAACGCTTATACATGGTTCTACAGGCTCCCAATGCAGATTTAGGGTTTAAGATGGAAAGGCATCTGTGTCCATCTATTACAAGCACTTGTCAAAAAGAGTTGCAAAAACACGAAACAATAGCTGAAACATATTGGTCAGCAGTGAAAGGAGATCAAACTTCTATCTAAAGGATAAAGGAATCTAATGTCATCAGTTACTTTCGCCACTGGGGGGCGATGGGGGGGGTTGTTTTGGGATGGGTGTTGTGTAGATTTTAGTTTTTTGGAGTTTTTTTGTGTGGTGATCTTTTTGGTAGGTTAATGGGTGTTGGTTTTTTTTTGGGTTTCTTTGGTTTTTTTGTGGGTATTTTTGATTTGGTTTTTGTTTTTTTTGGTTTTTTTTGGTGGTGATTGCAGGAAAGACAGTAGCGAGTGTTTGGTCCCTGACACACTTGTAGCTTTTGAACTTGATTTACCATAAATGGAATTCTGAAGGAATTCTGCATAAATAAGATGAATCATGCAATTAGCTTTGTAAAATGATAAAATTGGGATGCATTAAGACGGCCTACTCTTACGCGAATTAGACCAAAAGAAAAACGAAGGTTCAATTATAAAATCGCCTTCCTTCCCATTCAATGCGATCGTGTCTTAGAGCAGGAAGTGGTTTATTTTTGTTACGCTGCACTGCCACAGTGCATAAGACAAAAAGTGGTAAGAATACATGCACATGGTTTTGGTTGAAACCTAAACGAAAATCACTTAATGCAGAAGTTCAGATTCAGTTATCCACAAAAAGCTAGATGATTAAAATAGAAAAGAGTGTGCCGCTTAACTGGAGTGATTTCCAAAACTCTTCCTCATAACCGGAGTGCTTTACATGTGTTTGACATGTTTCTTGATTTCTCAAACGCTAATCCGGAGTGCACTACATTTCCAACATCTGTCTGCGTTGAGGAATTCAAAAGGGCCGTCAAAAAGCTTCCACCAAGTTCTACTAAGTTCTACTGAGAGTCTATAGGTACTTAATCTTATGTATTTATTTTGTGTTGTCTTAGTAGTTGCTATCTAAGTAGTGTTATCTTATTAGTTGCTAATAGAAATTAGCAACTTTTCGTTATTTCCATTTCTACCCCTCCCCACCGACTTATACAGTAATTAGCTCTAACTTCGTTACTATACCTTTTACATCCCCATGTTTGTCCATTCCCTTTTCTACCACTTTATTTTCTTTTATAGGCATACTTACTCGTAGCTACACAGTTATGACTTATATATTTACAAAATTTTCACCTCAGATGCAGAAACGAGCTATGAATGAAGTTAGGGCTACTCAAATAGAAAAAATGAATTACTTTAAATTATCCAAAGGAAAAATAGATTTTTTGATCTTATTTTATCTTCTTATCTTAAGTTTTGCAAAAGTTCTCTTCAACGAATTTTTCTTTTTCTTATTTTCTACAACACCCACGATGTCAAACACGTAAGTGACGCAACATCCCATTTGTCGAAGAAAGGCTGCAGCTCGATAGGCAGTATTTTACCCATACGTTTCTCAATCCGATCGAGAATGTGGAGATGTGTCTGTGGGGTACCTGCTCACAAATGGCAAATGTTCCATCAGTGGACGGATAGTGGATTTGTTATGATAACAGTCAGTTTGGTAGAAGACAAAACAGGCTACCAATGCCTTGAGTTTGATGATGCACGGTCTCCATGATAAGTCGCCGGTAACCTTCCAAGGAAGGAGATGTCATCTTCTTCTCTGATTCTATTGCTTGACATCTCAATGTCATGTTGGATATCATCTCCCTTAAGTCGCAAGTGAAGAATACTTTGAATTTTTGAAGGAATGAAATAAACAAGTCATTTGGCGCCTCATTCGAAGACCTTACCTATGTCTTCATTGAGAAAGTCGCATGTCGGTAACTGCTGTTGGGCGCTTTTCATTAATCGCTCATTGGAATCGAGGAGTTTTGTGTCATCTACATACATCACCAGTTTATTCACCACGCAATTTGAAAAGTCATCAATGAAACTGTATTCAGAATAACGCAAAATTGAACTTTGGCCACCTACTAGGACGTGGAGTGCTCCTAATGTACATGTCATGAGATCTTGTGCATCAACAACGCCTTACGTAGTATTGTAGAAATTGATGTCAACATGAAATCGATAAGTTTCATCCGATAAGATTTGACTCAATATTCGCTTGCTATGATAAAAAACATGCTTGCTGGTATACAAGTGAATGCCACAGATTCAAACAAATGCATCACCCATCATTTTACCAGAAATCGCTGCTTGTATGTAACATATTATTAACAAAAATTATTAACATGTATTTTGAATGTAGGATGATTTGGTTGTTTATCTATAACATCAAATACGTTTTGTTACAAAAGTCCTTTCTCCAATTTTTGTCTTCCCTCCCCCCCCCGCCCCCATCGAAACTTCACCAAATTATTCTCGCTGACTCTACAATTGCTAGATCAGCACAAACCTTTTCCAATTAGCTACACTTTTGTCTTCACGATGACGCCCATGCTTATAGAAAAGTAAACGTTGACGCCAATACCTGGTCAAAGCTACAGGCGCCCAACTTCTACGTAATCACCATCGACACAAATTTATTGGCATCTTGTCAGATACCTTTTCATAGAAATAAGTTATTCTCTTTAGTGTAATTTCAAGATTTCAGTATCATTTGATTATTAAGTCAATGAAGGTTGCGGAGTTGAAAGAGTTAGAAGCTAAGTACATCTCAGCAGCTGGAAGCATGTTTTCATTCTCAATGAATCAAAATAAGCGGAAATCATTTTATATTTCAAAAAGTGAGCGAAGTGCATTTGCATGAGTCTCACATTTGCCCCAGAGGGTCATGCATAAAGGACTTCCGCAACGAGAGGGGAGGCGGTCGACAAGTGCAGACATTTGCGGACGTGTGTGGTGGATATGTCAAGGAAAATGCGGATACGTCTGCAAAGCTAAGGACTCATCTGGACAGATAAATATGAAGAATGTTGCTGTTCCATATGAGTCAGCTACGATCCCCAGGCAATACAGTGTGGAGCAGCATGATTTATCAGGGTAGACGATAGCTCTTGAATGTCTTCCACCCAGATTGTATTCGTTCAATCACAACTGCGCATGTTCCACCATAGTAATCTAGTATGTAGGCCTATTCCAAGTAGAAGAAACGGGTAGAAGCATCGCACAACATTGTCCTAAAGTTTATGCTTTCATTGGACGTGTGTCTATCACAAAGAGCACATTACATGAGCATCGCCCATACTGGAATTTCGATGAGGCCATGGTCAGAATTTAAAACTACTGTGCCGTCCGTAAATCCATGATCGACAGTTGGTGCACCAGACTTTGCGAAACCCTGTGTCGCAACCAAAAGCCCTAAAAATACACCCCATGAAAGACTTCCCCGGAATCCATTTTAGTAATCTCCTGATAATTATTGTGCTTTCTTCATGTTTTACATTCCACATTTTGGGGGTCGTTATCTTATTCAACATCACAATTGAATAAGGCTCGAAAGTTCGTGTAAAACAAAGCAACAAAACCATAAACAATCACAAAACTTTTTACACGCTCCCATGAAAAGCCAAACTTTAACGCATGATTCATGCAGAAATTTTCTTGGGCTCAAGCGACTCACTTATAATATTACTGAAATTGTGCCCAACTACGTGTAGCATTTATGTACATTTCACTTAAGAAGTCATTTGTTGCTTGGTCTTGGGATCATTTATATGGTTTGGAACCGGTGCCGAAAACGATGAATTTCATTGTTTTCGGCACCGGTTCCGAAAACGATGAATTTCATTGGAAATTTCAGAAGTTATACAAAAAAGTGTAATCATTGATCGAAGGCGAAATTCAGTCTTCAATCGGAACATTATGCCTTTATTGAATAGTAATTACCTTGAGTGTTATTCGTAGATCTTTAAGCAAGTTTAGTAGCATTAAATTATCGGCAGTCAGAGTGACATGCTGCACTATATGAAAAAGCGGGTGCAACTTTTAGATGCCATTCCTGACCTTCAAGTAACACAACAAAATTTGCAGAAGACAGGCCTTCAGCCTCATTCGAGAAATGCAACGCAGTCAACAGTCAGAGCATGTATGCCTATGTTACATTTACTTGATAACCTTTGTTGTATTAAAGCTGGAGTTTTCAAGTTTGGATTTAAAAGGATACTGGTGTTGTAGGCTACAAGAATATGCTAGTTTTATCAAAATCGGCCCATCCGTTCACTGGCAAACTTCAAGTTTATACTATTCCAATACTCAGGCATTGGGTGAGTCATCATTTCCCTCATTTGAGGTGATAAGATTTCAATTATCGAATCATCAGACAAAGGATGGTCTTGTCTGAGTCTGTTCCTAATGACAACAGACAACGGCATTTTCTTCACACCGCAGGAATGCTGACGCTTGCGTCCCATAAATGGATCGACAAGAACACCTCATCAATGAAAACAGTTAGTGAGTGACACAAGGGTCAACATGATATCTGAAATATTACCGTGGAAGTAACAGAAGAAACGATCACTAATTGCTTTATTTAATTAGGCAAATGGCACTGTTTCCTTTATCAAAGTGTCTCCGCTGACCAAGGTAATGAGTTTAGTAGTTATAGTGATCAACTTACGATTGAATTGCATGAGAACATGTAAAAGATATAAGGGCTGTGCAACGAGTTAGGGAAACGGATTGTATATGACTACTAAATCATGAAATGAAACAATATGAATAAGATCACCCAATTCGAATCGAATGACGTGAAATTTTGCAATTCGAATGGTGGCCTCAGATCAAAATCCCCTAAAAAACCCAGCTCAAAATCTGGGATGGGTCACGTAAACTCAGTGTAACTAGCTACCAAAGTACGGTTCCATTAATAAACCGTGAAACATCTAAAAACATTGATTCTGTACCTTGTGCAGTTTCTACCCGTCGCAATAGACTTTATTCGTAGCATCTTCCTAAATGCTACCATATCACAGAATGAGATTTGCTTGTGTAGAATAGACAGGTGCATACCAATAATTTATTTACATATATTTATTTATTTCATGAGTAGATATGCGGGAAACATCGATTTACAGAATCTACCCCTTAAGTTAATGTTGTATTTTAATACATCATTTTCAATGTTATCGACTGCCTACTGAAGACCATGTGAGATGCGCGTCTTAAATTGATCATGCGAGTCACAATCATCGCAAAAGATGAAATGTCACTTCTATGCTGATGCAATGAAGCATATCTATCAAATCTCAACAGATGAAGCCACGAGACATTTTCTGCATGTTCAGCCTCATCAGTCGTGGAAGATTCGAAACGATGTTAAAGCTAGATGACGTATAAGTATGTCCTATCACAAGGCCACCGGACCATCTGTTGAGAGGAATCTCTAACGGACCATCGCTAACATTCTTCGCAATTTCAGTATCTTGTGGTCAGTCTCTGAAACGCGGAACAGTAAGAGTGATTAGATGTCTAAGAGTCTGATCAAGGCAGTGACTGTCATATTGTTCATTGAATTTGTAGATTAAATTGGACTATAATCACAGGGATTGGATCATGGATGGGAAAGATATCACGAACTTTGAATATTCTTTATCGTACAGAAGGAAAGTGATTTTCCGGTATGATACGGCTGACAGTGTGAGCAGTTTTTAATGTCTCATTCATTTTCTTTCAAGTAAGGTACCGGCAATTTTCAATGAAAAGGAGCATTCGAATTCAAATTTTGATGGGGGTTTTGCGTTGCAGCTTAGTCAGCACTTTCTGTTTTCATTGATGAAATTTTCACTGTAGTTAAATATCGACAAAATTCTTTGAAATTCTCATGCACTAAGGTAAGATACTTGGTACGATAAATCCATGGGATAAATCAGAGCCTTGATGACAAGTTAAAACTCTCTCTGAACGGGGAAAATGGACCCATTGGTGCATAAACAACTGCGTTGAGTTGACTTTACCGCCCACTCAGTAGCAAAACCATCATCAAGTTTCTTCACTTTCGAAGATGAAAATAATTTCATCCACGCAACGACGGTAACACTGAGGACAGCTTGGGTAAATCCAATTTATTCCACAACATTTGACGAAAATGTGTCTTTGATTTGTAAAATCCATATTTCTGAACCGATTTCAATAGTTTTTTTTTAATCGAACCGTAAAGATCTCATCTATTATGGCATGGTTTTTAAAAAGTCACAAAGCCAAGACCTTCTTCACTAGTTGCCGTTTTTTGCCGAAAAAAGACCAAAAAGGCATGTCCAAAGTTGCAGTACTCTCACTTCAACACGGATTTTCGATTAGATACTTTAAAATACACCCACTAATATTTATATCATCTGAAAGAAGAAGATCAGCTCTTTAAGGTAGTCTAATTTTAAATGTTATAATCAATATTAATCATTGAATTTTCACTGGGTTTCCATTGTCCAATGAAATAAATGTCCTCTGACCGAGACGTTTTCTGTCCTCTGACCGAGGTACCTTTTCTCGAAGAATATTGATTCTTCCATTAAACGTTTTGCACCGAACGAATCCTCTAGTGTGCTAGTTTATAAATCCGTAAAGAAAATTCAGTTTGATGCCGTTACAAGTGAGCAATATTGATTTATAAATATTTTATCCGTTTTTTCGACCAGAGAATTTGAATATTCCCAAAAATTTCATATGGATGCTGAAACCAGAAATTTAGTCAGGAATCGATGAAATTTCACAACATAGGAGGGATCCATACTCTTAACATCTATGCAAAAGAAATTTTTTATTTTTATCAATTAACCCTCTCAAAATCTCCAAAAACCACAAAAATGTCCTCTGACCGAGACCCTAAAAAATCTCGGTCAGAGGACAACGTTGAAATTGAAGATCTCGGTCAGAGTACAAGGGTCTCGGTCTAAAGACATGATAATGTATGCAATTACATTTAGATCACTTCGTTTTACGCGTTCAAGTATTCGTCCTAAGTTCCCGCAGTCTCATGAACCCAAATGCTGAAACCGAAGAGTCTCCTGTTCGACATCAATTTTTCCTCTGACCGAGACCTTAAAAATCTCGGTCAGAGGACAAGGTAGGTCACGGTCAACGGACATTATATGTAATACGTTACATTTTGGTCACTTCGCTTTCCGCATGCAAGCAATCATCCTAAGTTCCCAGTTTCATCAGCAACCCAAATGCAGAAGCCGAAGAGTTTCCTATTCGACATCTATCTGACCGAGGTCATTGTCCTCTGACCGAGATGTAGAAAAAATGACTTTTTAAAAGTGCTAGATTTCTATGCAAAGTTTTTATTTGGTGTGGTCGCCGCTAAGATTTTCGTGTTCAGCGTAAAAAATGAGTATATATGCAAATTTTCACGGGAATCTGAGACCCAAAGTTGAAAAGACAGAAATGTTGTGGAATAAATTGGATTTACCCGCTTACTCTCAATCATGTTCATGGCAAGCATGGAAAGAGTGTCACTGATTTTATGTTCATTGCGATTCGAAATTCAGTAATACAGCACATATTTGGTGCGTCAACGTGCAGCACCTTAAGAGAAATTGCGAAGGTGCAACTGCTCTTATCATTCTGCAAAATCAGAAGCAGCATTGGCTCAGTGGATGTTATACTGGCTGTACATCAACGACTTCCGTCAGACGGATAAAACACCGGCTGAATCTGTTACTCTGACTGTTTCATAACTAACTGTCAGATAGAAATGGTCTGTAGCAAACATAGCCCTGAAATAAGGTTTTGTTGTAGTGAGATGTTTGTAGTCTCTTACATCAAGCAAATAATCTGCTTCGCTCAAGAAATCACTGATTTTTTTCAAGTAGCTTAGAAGACAAAGGAAGACCAAACAAGGTGAAGCAAGATGAAGCAACTAGTCAAGATGCGTTCTGAAACATGTTTCCTGCTATACAAAATGATTCGAATATCTCACCGCTGAGAAATACTACGCACGATATCAGATATGGAGGATGTCTACAAGCAAACACAATTAAAGGAAAGCAATCAGACTACGCTTCCTATCGGTAATTGCAGGAGATCATAGGTTAAGTAGGCCTTCATCGTTGACATCGATTAAAACATGTGGTCGAAAGCAAATTCAAAATGCATTAGTGAAATATTGTAATAATATTGACGGACATAAACAATTATCAAATTTTCCGTAAATCTATTTCAAAATCTATTCCCGATTTAAGATTGGTGACCAAGAATGTATTTAATAGCGATACCTTAAATATGCATAAAAATCTAAGTACATGTAAGTGGCTGTTCATGACACTTGTTATGTCTTGCATCAACTGTCGTGGCGACGGCTTATATTCCAACCTCTCCCGCAATCTCAGAAGTTGACTGTATTTTGTCACTAATCAAAGTGCTTAATGTTAGACGGCGTGGCTCATCGCTTTACAGAGTGAGGGTTTCAATATGCCATGAGTTATTCATACTGTTGCAAGGCTGTTGATATTTGTTGTTCCACAAAGTTTAATTCCTTTGCCAATTTCGAAATTTTAGCCGACACATTCGTCAAATCATAGGCACACAGTAAGTACAGCATACTCACTCCATGATCATAGGTCTACTGCGGCTCATTGATCATAATTAGCTTTCACTGGCATTGAAGAAAAAATGCTAATACGATGTGAGATGTCTTTGCTTAAACATTTCCTTCAATTTTCCTCAAATTAATGCAAGACCTTTCTGCCGCTGCAGGTGACTATCGTCAGGCAAATGAATGATTGTTGTGCTCGAATGACATTTCAAAGTGTTTTATGCAAATATGACTAGTTTTATTGTTCAGCAAGACTTTCACGTTGACGTATATGCGGTAACATTTTGTGGACTGCTGTTAAATTCCATTGGAATTTTTGAAAATAATTTCTGAGGACATTTTACATACCACTTTTGGGTGCAGCACAAGGAATGCTAGATGCTGTTCATTTATTATTAGCGGTAAACGTAGATCAATTAACTTGAAATTCAATCTGCAATAGTCAAAAAATATAGCAAGCTCAGTAGGTGCTTGCTATATATTTACTCAATGGTCAATGCATTAGGATAAGATGCTCAGAACCTTCATTCTAGGCCTGCACCATGCCTATACTCAACTTTGAAAAGATGGATTTTCCCGATTTCAAATCGGGCAAGCAAACATTGTTTGGTCATTCAGATACGTAAACATGATGTGTGCAACTGATTACACAAATGCATGGAGGCTGATTCAAACTAAGATCAATGATGGAGGGACAATCGATGTGAAAAATGAGGGGACCATAAAAATGTCCCCTTGTCCATTGAAAATCCGCGGTGTTTCTGTTCATGCTTTATATGTTGGATTTAAGTAGAGCTTCACTTCCTGATTTGTTCACAGAAGCAGCCTGTATCTGAAATTAACATTGCTTATTTCCAAATTGTATTTGTTGCAAGTGGAAATGCACTAGAATTCGATATGCATGTAGTTCACACAGATATAGTCAAAGCTCTAAGCTCAACTTGGTTCAATCAGTTGCTTCAAAAGTTGTCCTACGAGGCAGCTGATAAAATACAGTAAATAATAGCACCAATTCACGCAGTCATCATAGAAATAATGCAGCACATGTACGAGTAGATAACAAGCTTGTTCACAGAAGCAGCCTGTATCTGAAATTAACATTGCTTATTTCCAAATTGTATTTGTTGCAAGTGGAAATGCACTAGAATTCGATATGCATGTAGTTCACACAGATATAGTCAAAGCTCTAAGCTCAACTTGGTTCAATCAGTTGCTTCAAAAGTTGTCCTACGAGGCAGCTGATAAAATACAGTAAATAATAGCACCAATTCACGCAGTCATCATAGAAATAATGCAGCACATGTACGAGTAGATAACAAGCACATGTATAGCAAAACTTCTTAATTTTACTTTGCTACTATCAAACAAATTGCTTGCCGCTAAAGTAGGAAATGGTGGGGCCCATTTAATGAACACATTTTGAACTTTTCTCGACAGTTTGAATATACTGAATCGAATGAACCAAAATCAAACGGATGAAAAGTTGAAGGCATACTATATAACTTTATGGACGTTTCTGTGACATCTGATTTCCTCACACTTTGAATTTAACTTTTTTTACCGAAGTGCTTTTATTTGTTGCTCTGTTATTCAATTTTATTAGACTTTACGTATAAGATCTATAGCCTCAGGTCATCAATTATCAAAATTAAGCAACGAAATTCGTGTAGAGATTTTTATTGGGAAAAATCAAAGCATGTGCTTGATATGAAAAAATATATGCTGATTTCTGAAAGAAAATGTTCACAGACCATCAGAGTTCTCAGATTAATTGCATTTTTCTTGAGATAGAAACCTTGGTAAGAGCACAAATGTCATGTGTATTGATATACAATAGGCTATCCATTTATCATTGAGATCATAATTAAAGGATGCATGCAGGCATCGCGCTTTGCATGTAGACATGTGAGACACGAGTGGGCCTAAGCAAAAAAGCTGAGAGATCATGAAAAACAAAAGCATTAAACGCATTAACAATTTAATTTGTTTGACCAGCAAGGGAGGTTCCTCCATAGAGAAAGTATAGGTAGAGTGCCGAATCAAGAAAGTATCTGTATACAGTGAAAACTTTTATATGAAAGATTAAGTTTTTTTGCGGAGATTACGTGTCTGATGTCAAAAAAATTATTTGAACAGTTTTTGAAATGTTAAATTCATAGAGTAAATATGGTTAAACTCTATGGTTAAACTTTTGCAAATAATAAATAGAAGTCTTCATGAAAAATCGAGATATTGCTGTGCTTTCTTGGCCGAAATTCCAAGTTTTTTATTTAATATTCATCTGCATTATTGACTGAATTTTTGTTTCATTTCTTGAATCTGAATAGTGATGTGGACCCATTTACATCTTTTAAAGTTAATTGAAATCATTGTCGTTGATTCTGCCAGGGGCAGAACTTGTGATATGATCACGCTCAAGAAAATTCTCTTGAGGTTGAGCATGAAAGTAATAGCAACCCATAGATGTAGCAACCTATCGAATTGCTAATTTAGCAAACATTACCTCTCCAAGGCTGTTATGACACGAAGGATCTGCAAAATACCATCATTCATTCTGCATTACTACCATGAACAGTCTTTCATGATCTCGAACTCTCTTCTCTCTTTCAGATGATATCTTCAAAACTGCAAAAATTTGCATATCTCACATTTGATTACAATACCCAACTGTGTTCACCTGGAGTTCTTTTAATAAAATCGAAACTGTATACACATTGGGAATTTAATAAATGCTGAGTTGCTACTCTACTTAATATACTTGCTCCATGGGTTCCAGTGTATTCAAGCCAGGGTTTTTTGGAGCTGGAGTCGCTTGGAGCCGTGGTTACAAGTCGGAGCCGGAAGCAACAGGAATTACCTCGGCTCCGGCTCATGTATTTGAATTCAGTCACGTTAAGAAAGAAATTGTATCAATCAGTGTAGCTGAAACGAATGCAAGTGTGTCAGCGTTGTAGACCTTTCAAAATCTGATGATCTTCATCTCCTCTCAATTTATAATCTTTTCTTGAACAATTTATTTGGTATTTAAATGAGATAGCGGACTGCTTAAGATTGTGTTTCAGCCGAAAACGCAACAGTCAGGCGAATGGCTCTTCATGTATATGCATTCTCGCCTCAAATGTAAAGTACTGGGTGGCCTACTAAACTTATAACACATTATTGGTTGTTCCCTTCACTAAAAATGCATGGTAAAATTTTATGTGCACAATTATTAATAAAATATTTAGAGGAAGCACTAAAATATTTTTAAAGAAGTGCTTTTGAAATGAGAAGAATCTTGGTTCAATTTGAAGATCTTCAGTTGTTTCAATTCATTGATGAATATTAAAGGCTTGACAGCTGAGTGGTTGAATCATCTCATTCGACCAGCAGCACGAGTTTCTGCAAGGAACGAGACTGAAATTTCAACTTTCGGAGAACGCAGTACACCCTATTCATGGCTCCGACGAATCTGCCCGTCTGCCGAGTTCTACCCGGTTCATGTTCTCATCAGACAGAATTAAAAGTACTCATGGAAATCTACGTGGATGTGGATTGAAGCTCTTGAAAACTCTCTCATTGTGGCTGATGTGCCTGACCAGAATACCTCTTTTCAAGGAGCAATGCCTCATGGTTGAAGAATAAAATATTTGTACTCGTCTCTGATCAAGCTATAAGAGCGGTCATGATAGGGACTAAATCAAAGACTTCAATCAGTCCCCTAAAAACAGAAAAAAATTCATGGCTCCCTCTGCGACTCATGGCTCCTGAAAGTCTGTAGAGGAAGGCACCATCTATAGAATATCTTCAGTTTAGTTTCTAGCCTGTATATGTTTATGCCTCCAATCGGTGATGCATACAATAACGTATTTAAAGACAGCACATTTCAGCTAAAATTTAATCAACATGTTGTGTTTGACGACAAAATATAATTATAAATTTAATTTATATAGTTATATAGTCTATAAATTTTATAAAACTATAATAATAACTATACTATTTGATGAATCTAAATGTGTTTAGTTTCTTAAACAAAAGTACATGAATTGTATGACACAGAGATGGTTCTGCATTTACTGTAGTGATTCGCACTTAATCACAGAAAATACAGACAAATGTCACTTTACCGAAAACTTCAGTCTGCTTCTCAATGGATCTACATGTGCTTTCCTTGATCTTGTCTGACAAGAAGAGGTACCAGGTAGAATTCGACAGATGTGCAGTTTCGTAGCAGCCACAGGTTGTATGCATCATTCTGTGAAAGTATCATTTCGGTCTCGTGTTGGCGGCCCGACTGTATGTCGAAGGTATTTATCGAGGTAATTATCGAAGGGTCAGAACCGGAGCCGTGGTAGAGAGTCGGGGCCGGAGCTGAAGTAGCTGGCTCACGGCTCCGAAACCCTGATTCAAACCTACATCATTTTGATTGAGAGATTTATATCAATTTATCAATTAATTTTTATCAATATTAATTCTTTGTCTCGTTGTCCTGGTGTTTTGCTCTCGAGAAGAGTTGCAGCGCACAAAAAGCGACTGCTCACAGCCTCTCAATAACCACAACCAGCTACCACAACTGCTCAAATGTTTCTAAATACTACAGTCAATTTGTAGCGTGATCACATGTCAAAACCAACAAAATCACATGTCATGACCTGTTCAATGAAATTCGAACCTTCGCAATGGAATTCTGATCAGCACAAGAGCTTGGAGTGATTTCTCCTTCATGATCATATAATTAATTTATAAATTCTTTTGTCAGATGAAACTTCTATTCTTCATCCAGTGCCTTATCTAACAATTTAACCAGCAATAAGTCGACACATGCGTGAGAAATTCAACCGTGTGTACCTACTGATTGATGGATGTCTGAAAAAAGTTGTTATGGTACGAGTACCATGTACATTGCGCGTATCATGTATAATATATCCTGCATATTAAATTTTCTGGTACACACTCATCAAACTCTATGATTTCAAGCAATTTTATTTATGCCATGAAAGGCTTGCTGCCTCTAATTCTACGATATACAAACTCATCACTTGTTACAAAATAATAAATAAATTAACACTGTATTTACCCTAAGAAGCCTGACACCCATCTTACTTGCTGCTGAGTTTTATTTATCCCATCCACATCCTTTTTGCGTTGAGTGTCTAGCAAGAATTCCGAATGTGCCAATTTTAAAAGCCTTTGGTTTGAGCTGACTAAGGATTGAACCCAGTCCCGGATGCTGAGCAAACACTCTACAGCTAGCTTATTGTGCTAGTAAAGTCAACATTGCATTCATGTCTTTCTTCTGATAAACTTCTGAGAAAATTGTTGGCGCCCCCATGTTCGCCTAATGCCGGTTTCTCCTTTGCTCTACATGACTGTTCTTAAGTCATCTATAAAATCCAGATCTATACAAAGTTGCACGGTACACTGGGATCAACAGATCCACTATAGATAGACCTATATTAAAGACGAAATTCAGTGAGAGACATGGGCTTGTATGTATGTAAGCCGATAGGTATTCTTTGAAGTCAGGAGGTCAAGAAAATGCAGCAATCCTAGGCCACGAAGCGGACGGACATGGATACTTAATTGATGATAATTTTGCTTCATTTGGAGTTAATAACTTTTGATTGTCGTGCAAAGTTCATTCTATAAGCACAAAAAATTCTTTCTTTTCAGATGCCGACAGCTACGAAACAAGATTTAGAAAACCGCTCAAAATTTGGGATCACAGTCGTCGCATAAAAAAGGGAATCGTCGTATCAAGTCTACGTGAATTGATTTTTCGTGGTAAGTCACTTGCACTAAATAAATAAAAAAGATCGACCAATCCGTTTCATGATTCATTTGTATATAAAAAAATTGGTGACTTTTCTGAGACCGTTATTATAAATTTGTTCCCAAATTTTCGGTGTACACCTTCTTCTGGGGAAGCAAAATTGGAAAGAATTTTTATTCCATCACATACCGCTGGCATACTTAAAATGTATTATTCATTTGTATGATGACGGAATTGTCTAACTCACCAAAAATTCAAAAAATTTATTGAATTTCTCTCGGATTTAATTGAAGTGTTTATGATGTTAATTATACGTAGTTATGCGGATAAATCATATTTCGCTCTAATGATTTCAAATCGATTTAATATTTTGAAATAACATTTTTACTTGTGCCTATGTAACGAAATGGAAGTTTGATTTTATTTTTCAAAGGTTTCTTAATCTTCTTTACCAGCAAGGTGTTAAGTTGGTAGGGTCTTGTTGTTGTGTTTGTTTTGCTGTTGAGAGTTTCTTCTCGCCTGATTGATCTGTTTTTGTGTGATGTCTTAATTTCTTGGCTATTGTGAGATGAGGCCAGCGCGGAATGTTGGTGACGTGATTGTGGTAAACACTTTCTTTGAGTGACCGGGGGTTGAGAAAGAGGATGCAAGACAATTATTGCGCTGTGCGCAGGAGCAATTTAAT
This sequence comes from Prostheceraeus crozeri, assembly GCA_907163375.1. Classification (NCBI taxonomy): domain Eukaryota; kingdom Metazoa; phylum Platyhelminthes; order Polycladida; family Euryleptidae; genus Prostheceraeus; species Prostheceraeus crozeri. Next base: position 79,821 of record CAJQUW010003875.1, read on the forward strand.
AAAATTGTTGATAGAAAACAAAAGGACACACAAATTGAGAGGTCTCTGACAACGCGACTTCACTGAGCTCGTCTTAGCCAATGTTGGGTCTTGGGTTCACTCTTGGGTTTTAGGTAGTCTTAGGGGGTACCCAAGAATCTTGAGGTGCGGACTCAAGACCTTGTGTACCCCCCTAGAGTGAGAACCCAAGAGTAAAGAAATTGACCATGAATGATTATTTGCGGTTTTCTTGGAAAAATTCTGCCTAAGTGTATGACCACATCATGTCATAGCAAGTCATCTACATGTAAACTTACACGTATGTACATGTGAATATGTAACCTACCTCAACCACACGATTAGTCTTTCTATGATAAAACTGTGCTGTCATCAACTTTGACATAGACCTACCGCAAATGTCTATCTGATAGTTTGTTTAATTAGCTTTTTAAACACTATGCTTTGATTACCTATGGCTTCCTGTGAATTTAATCCATTAAGCTAGATGCAATGCATACTGTGTTCGACAGAATTTTGCATGTATCATTTTGCGTGAAATATAACAAATAATACATAAAAAAATGCAATGCATTAAACCAATACCTGCTGTTAAATTGGCAGTCTACAACAATTCGTAGATAACTTGCTTCATATAGCCTCTTGCCTTGAAAGTTAAAAAATTTGGCCCATATTGTTTATTCTACATGTATGCTACATGTATTGGAAATAGAAAGATATCGGTATCATTTAATGCAGTGACATTCTTTGATGATTGCTTCTTACGATTGGTAAAAATACAGTTATGGGTGAATGTAAAGTAGGTAGGTAGTGAAAATTAGCTGTAATTTTTCTAATTTTCATCGGATTGCCATGAAATTTTATGTGCATGTACTCCATAAAGTAGGAATATGCATAGAATAAGTTCAACCCTCTCAGAAAAAATTCTTTTTTTTCTAGAATTTTTTAAAACTTGATATCTTTTTGTCGTCTAGAGATGAAATGAAAATCAGCTAGGCAGCGAAAATTAATTTCAATTCTTCCATTAGTGATATATTAACCAATACAAAATATCATACAAAATGTTCAGATAGTCGGTATTCGATATATGTACCGGAATTGTTGATCAACTTGTTCCAACGAACTAGTATGGAATCCACTGACTTCTGCAAGAAATCAAGAGGAACGTTCGTTAAAACCTCCTGTATTCGTTCTTGCAGCTGCTTTATTGTTCGTGGCTTGCTCTTGTAGACTTTTCTTTTGCCCAACCCCAGAGGAAAAAGTCACACGGCGTAAGATCGGGACTCCGAGCTGGCCATTCATGTGGTCCTCTTCTTCCTAGACATCTTCGAGGAAAATGGTCGTCCAACCAAGTACGTACCGTACGCGCGAAGTGTGGTGGCGCTCTGTCTTGCATGAAAACAAGTTCGCGTACGTTTTCCCACCCTGATACAATGGGCCAAGCATATTCCTCTAGCATTGTCAAGTAGCGTCGCTGTTCATCGTGTCATACAAGAAATATGGGTCGACCAATCTATCGGCCGTCATTCCGCATCACACTGTCACCTTTGGTTGACCTTGTGTCTTCTCCATTGTGAATTGAGGATCGTGCTCCGCCCAATGATTGCAATTATGACGATTGATCATTCCACCCTCATGGAATACGTCTTCATCACTCCGAAGAATGTTCTCCAACAGATCTGGCCACTGGTCAAGCCAATCCATCATTGTCTCGGCGAACTCCAGCCTACGGTCACAGTCTTCAGGAGTCAGTTCTTGCACAGCATGAGGTTTCCACGGGCGAAACTTTAACTCTTTGTGCAGTACGGAACGCACCGTGTGCCTTGATAGTCCACTTTCATAAGCAGCCTCGCGTGTGGACTTCTGAGGACTCCTTGAAAACATTTATCGCACAAGTGCCACATTTTCCTCAGAACATGACCTTGATGGACGCCCACTTCTTCGTGCATCTGTAACAGACCCCGTGGTCATCAGCTTCTTATGAGAATTTTTTGATTGTCTCTGGCCGGATAGACTCATTCCTACCTTTAACAGAACGCCACCACCTTCGCACAGCTATCACTGAATTCCAGACTTCGCATCGTGCAGCAACTTGCGCACCCTCTGTAATGGTCAACCGCTCGCTCATCTTACTTCGGTTAGAAATGAAATGCGTGGTCAGAAGGCGTGCGCAATCAATGAAGTTTACGAAGTTTCTTTCAACTGTCATGACTGTTCAGAGAAACCATGAATAAGAGAAAACCGATTTCTATGCTTTATAGGTACAGAGAGGACATGTTCTTCATTGAGATATTTATATTTTCACTGCCTAGCTGATTTTCATTTCATCTCTAGACGACAAAAAGATATCAAGTTTTAAAAAATTCTAGAAAGAAAAGAATTTTTTCTGAGAGGGTTGAACTTATTCCATGCATATTCCTACTTTATGGAGTACATGCACATAAAATTTCATGGCAATCCGATGAAAATTAGAAAAATTACAGCTAATTTTCACTACCTATCTACTTTACACCCACCCTGTACATTTGTGCTATTTTCATCTTATACGAGGCCTATGTTATGTGTGTTTCGTTTCTCAATCATACATATTGTAAGGAATGTAGCTTAGTCATGCATGTTGCTGTAATTAGGAAATTATTAGACTGTTGACGTAAACAGGGTTGATAATGCGAATATAGAGATAACCTTTGCCGATATTTAAAACATTTAGCTGAATATTAATATGGCCTCAATTCCGCAATAACAAATTCATATAATAAATAGTAATTAATATGAGCATTAGATAAATATTAATTGGATAGCAATATGTACAATATGGTACATGTTGTACAATCAAAATTCCAAACATGTTCTGGGAATTTTTGTTCCACTTCACTCTTGGGTCCAATCTTGGGCCTGGGGTAACCATGCCCAAGTTTGAACCCAACCTTGTCTGTCTGAGCACCTGCATCTCTTGTTTCAACTGCGTTGAGAAAAGCCACAGATTGACCTTGTCAATCAAAGAAGTTTTGGCGATTGCTTTTGATTGTTCTAGTCGCCCTACTTGTATCCGATTTATAAGACGTCTTGTCTTCGAGCAGATCCAACAAGATCAGAAATTACAGAATTTTACTCCGAAACCCTAGGTACCATTCGTAGCAGCCTGCATGTTGATTCATGTTTCAGGGATAGGTGAAACCCAGCCTGGAAATCCAAATAAAATGACAGATAATTTTGATTTTGTGATAGAAATTTTTATCGTTGCCTTCTATTATTTTTTACTGAAGGAGGAAGCTTCATCAGATAGGTCCAGCTAAAATTTTTAGAGACCTTTTCTATCATCTGTACATTACAAAAAATGTACATAGCATTTAGAACCTTAATTTCTTATTCTTGGACAGTTTCATTTGCGGTGTCTGTAGATGCTGAGTAGTTGTTATTGTAGGCCTACATTTTTATCCATGAGATCGAATTGTAGCTATTCAGTAGTAATTTCAAGTACACCTACTCACAGTGTTCTGATCTATGACAATATCTGTCTTATATTTCCCGTCTTTTGTTCGAAATTGAACAAATAATTCAATTTCAGGTTGCTCGAAACTGAATATCTCAGCCAAAGACTCAGTGCGTCCTGTTCTGGAAGAAGATGGGACAGAAATAGACGATGAGGAATATTTGGAGTATCTGGCCGACAATGTAACAATTCAGCTTCTTCGACCTGGAGAAGACTGGAAACCACCAGTTCCATATGACGACGCCATCGTCCGGTCAAGGCATATCCGACATCGAGACGGTTATCGTATTGATCGCCGTGATTTGTAAATAATACGCACCGGTATCAACTTCCTTTGTACAGTATTCTCAGCAATTTTCTACTGCATTTGTTATAATGATTATAATGTTCTACTTTGCAAACAAAAATTCAAGTCATATCAAATTTCTTTTTTTACTTGATGTAATCTGAAATTCCAGAGAACCTCAAAGACGGTGATTTCATCAACATTGTCAATTTGTGATTATGTCTCGTTATCATGAATAATATTTGCCATTTTGAAATTGAAAGAGAAGCAAAGGGGTAGTTGAAATAAGTTTCGCAATTTATAGAGCACTGCTGATTTTGCCTTTTGATTTTGATTGTCTTCATGACTGATGTTATTTTGAATTCATTATTATCCTTCTTCATATTAATTTTGCATCATTATCAATCAATCACAATAGCAAGCAACTTTTTAGAGATATTTCGTTTATCTAATAATTCTTACCACACTTAGTTTTGGTCGGTTCGACCTTGACAAATATGAATAGGCCTATGAAGTTAGTTTTTGAATCCGCCGGTTCTTCTACACAGCCACAGGGTGTTTAAAAAGCTGCAAGTTTTTTTATCAATCAAAGCAATAGGAGCAGTTAAATATTGTTTACCACAAGGACTTTTATGAACATTGATTCTGGTAAAATCAAACCTGAAAAAGGAGTCCAAAGTTATCGGGTAGGCTATCATTCATTGTTCTCTTATCACAGGGCAATATCTCTGCATTATGTGCCGATGTCAAAATAGAATTGCAAGAACAATTATTGATTGATTAACTTGCATGAAAATTAATTCTACTTCAGTTCGACTCTGAAAAACGCGAATCAGGAACAAGTGGGTTTTTTTTATTGCACCGTTAATTTGTTCGTTAAATAAAAGGTAGGCCATAGGGCCTACTTAGAAGGCTTCGGATTCTTTTGTGATCTTGATCGATTTTATAATTTGTCTGTTTTGACAAATATGAATACAAATGTGGTCTATGCTTGAAATAAGAATAGCTGATATATACAAAGAAATATTACAACCACAGAATTAGATTCATCTGCGCGGTTCTTCGGTTTCCTAGAAAGGAAGAATCATATTTAACCTGAATATCGAAATGGCACATCACAGAATTAGACAACTTGCTCCTTGTCGAATGGATAATTCGTATATCGCTTGCTATTGGAAATGGCAAGCAATTAAACTGTCAGCAGAGGACACGAGAGCCAATGAGAGAGGCGTGCGTGCTGTGATATCACTTCGCACACTCCAAAACACACATCGCTGTCTTGGCTAATATTCGATTCAGTGTATGCACTATACAGTGAGGAATGCCGATGAGAGGATGTGAAAACATGTCTAATTTTCGTACGCCTGCTACTTTTTTAATAATGATCGCGAGGGCCAACATTATGGAGAAAACTTGTGCGCAATAATCTGAATTCTTCGAATCTGACGGAATTGAGGCAATCGAAGCACTTTGATGGAACTCACAGTAATTCGCATTTTTTCCTATTTCCTTAAGGTTTTTGAAATTCCCTTTTGCCCTCTTACAAAGTTCCTCGATGTGCCGGCGATTTCGTATTAATCACACTTCTAGCAAACCGAAGCAGATAAACAAAATATATAATTTTGTGATTACAACATACCTATGATACAAAATAATACAAGTACAAACAAATTCACTGTGATCAAGCAACAGAATTCTTTATTATATTACATTCTACATGCAAATGACACTACTTACAAGTGATGTTATAGTAGATATCGCATTGCACGTATTTCAAGGAGCTATACAATATCAACACATCATCCGCCTGTAACACTGAGATGAGACTATGAGACTCACTTGCAATTTCTTGCATGTAGGGGTGAGCGAGTAGAAAGGGAGAGGTGAGGAAAGGAACCCCCGCAACATATACTGCATGATTCTGGAAGTCACTGAAGTGTTGCTACTTTTCCGCCAACGATTTCCGCCTACAAGATACCCTTGCCGTCAAACTGTAAATGCAAATTTTTCTAAGCACCAGCAAACTAGTATACGTCGTAACCTTAAAAAAAGGAAATTCCGGTCTTCCGAGAACATGAAGATTTCCACGGAGCATCCAGGCAGTTCAAGAAACCATGCAACAAGCTGAAGAAAACGAGCAAAATATCAGCTCTCGAGAAGAAAGGGGCTTTCTTTACCCCACAGCTCATTCAATCGCATCACACGGCTTGATTGCGACTGCATCCACACCAATTGATGCCAAGACACGAGCTCTTTTCTGGAGACACTGGTCGTCGGACAAAATTCTGGTAATGGCTGTTATCCAGACACACTTTTCCTTGAGGACTTGCCTGATGGAGATATGAAGCAGCCTTTGCCTTAAACGGCTCACTCAACATTAGTGATGCAAATGGAAAATTTTCCCGAAAATTTTCCAATTTTTTCAAAATTTTGCGGAAAATTTTCCAGTGGAAAATTTTGAAATTTTTTTTTTGGTGATTGACATTTTTTCCTTTGTTTTGGAGACCTGTTGTAGTCGTTTGAAAAGACTATGCAATATGCAAAGACCGAAAATTTCTCTATCATTCGTGCATGTTACCTTTTGGAACCAACTGCACCCTTTCCATGTCTATTTCAGATCATCCCAAATGAATTTCAGATATTAGATGGATTTCAGATTTCTCTATTTGAATTTCAGATATCTATCAGAAACCCAACTTTGAAAGGATCTTAAATTCAACTGGAGAATCTCCAATTCATCTGGAAATGTCTGAAATTCATTTGGGTAGATCTGAAATCGATTTGGAACTAGATCTGAACCATGAGGTAGAAATGGAAGATGTGCATGCAGTTTGTCCTCAACGAAGATCGGACAATATGCCAGAACAGAAGCTGTCATATATATTCTTCTACTCATCACAGATATCTTTAGTTTCCATATATCTCACGAGTTCACAGTCTTCCAATATGGTCGCTCATGTATAATGCTGCGTGGACTGTGTGCTTATTCTTCACATTCATCAACATATGGAGAATTTGTATCACTATGATCAAGGCTGCACAATAAAGCTTAACGTTCAAGCTAACAAGCAAACTCCAAAATTATTTTTGCTCCAGATCTTTCACATTGCATGAAATTGTACCTCTATTCTAAAGCAAGATTCACGTTATCCCAAACGGTGTCTGTGTGATAATCAAAAATGCTAGCAAATTAGCGCAAGCCACTGGTGGCAAAGGAATGTTCAAATATCCGCGGACCGAACTCGCAGTGCTGCGATCGCTTTAATCGAAATAGTGATGAAATCAAGAGTTTTAGACCCACTCTATTGGTATGTACCTGCCTCAGCTGCGGAAGCGCCCCAAATATAGGGCGTATCACAAAAATCAAAACTTTCAAAATTTTCCAAAATTTTCCATAATTTTCCAATATTTTCCAAAATTTTCCAATTTTTTCCATAATTTTCCATGGAAAATTTTGATTCAAATTTTTCCGGAAAATTTTCATCACTACTCAACATACAACTTCAGACGGTATTAGGTACCATAACTTGGGGATACTTGAGACAATTTTTTAAAACTCTGAGTCTGGCACTTATGCACTTTCTTCAAATATATTTCTTTTGCCACTGTTAGTTAGCTGGGGTGACGTGCTACCATTGCAGAGTAAAAGATTCTGCCATATCTACTTACTGAAGGTAACATCTATGTCATCTATGAATTAGCAGTGTCTCAAGTTCGACTTGATTTGGGTTTACTTGCGACCTTTACCTATTTTTAAGAAATAAAAGACAAATAATTAGGTTTGAAATGTACATTGTTTTTTTTACTTAATGCATCAGGAAAGTGTATCGTGAAGGCAATTTTCAAAATTGTCAGAGTTGTTTACCTATATTAATGGAAAGTGGCATGAGGGTCAAAGTTCAACTTTCAGAAGTTTCGAAAGTGTTGCACATCAGCAAAACAATTCGAAGTCAATGATTATGAGTAGGCCTACAGGCACTACATTGAAGATGTGAAATGATATTATTATGGCAATAAGAACGTGTAGGGCCCAAGAACATTTTGTAGTTAAATCCAGGGTATGGAGTCAAAGTACATGAAAGTAGGCCGATATGACACCTCTCATCAACAATGATCTCTGAACTCTCCTATAATTTATCGGGGTAGTCCATTCGAGACGCCATTCTATAAACAATCCAAGAATTAGCCAGTAGCTACTGTACGGAATCAATGCACCTGACCAAATATTGATTTTCAGTGTTGAAATCAGACATCAAACATTAACTTAAGAACTAAAATGAAGTGTGTAGGCCTACATCCAGGGTGACCGCGCCAATCTCAGCATCAAATTCCCGGTTTTTCCAGGTCAAATGGCACAAATTTCCCGGTTTTTCTCGGTTGACTCGATGAAATTCTCTATTTAAAGCATAAATTTTCCTTCAGTTAAGCATAAAAAATGCTTACCAATAGAATCCATGAATGAGGTCACTCCATTTGTCATTCCAAAAGATCATCTATATGGAGAAATTCATCTATTTTAATACCCCTCTTCTTATATAATGCAAAACCATCACTGAAGCAACACCAACATTTTTTCTTAACAAAGAAGTAGTGAAAAACAAGAAAGCGTAACAAACTGTTGTAATAATGATAATAATAAAACCTCTCAAAATGCAATTAATCAACGTCAAAATCAAAAATCCAATAAATCTTACGTATCTCATGAAAACAAACAATAGAAAACGAATGAACAATATATGAGGCATGATCAATTGATTTCATAATGCGGCTTGATGTGCGTCGAGTTTATTAGAAATTCTGACATGGGTTTAGATGAAATTATGAAAGCGATATCAAACAGCTCAAAATGGTGCAGACAACAATTCATAGTACATGACTGAGCTTTAATACTAATCGATGTTGCATTTACGACAAAAAGCATATCTCATTATTGTGGCATGACAATGGTTTAATGTTACGTACGATTGGTCGTTCGAAGGTCCCTCATCTGTTCCATCAGCAACTTGTCTTCTGCCTCCATTTTCATGAGGAGCGCAACGCCCCCAGCTTGCAGCTCCCCAACTTCACTCTTCGTTCTTCTGTCTATTCATCTCATCTTCATTTTTCGATGCTCCAACGCCTCCCGATAGCGAAGCCTAGAAGAACGTGCGTGCTCCAGCATCTGCTTCGTAGTGAGGATGTTCAATGTTCCCTTGTATGAGTGTATGCAGATCAACAATTAACCGAAAAGAAATCGAAATTTCCTCTTTGAAATATTCCCTCTGACTGAGTGAAAACCCGCTCTCTACTTGAGCATTTCCATGACTGATGAGAATAATAATCTTTTGAACAACGTCAAAAATGTCTTTGTAGTCAGCATTATCTCCGATGATTGAAGCGAAAAGGCTTGGATTTAAGAAGTGATGGCGAGAGGCAACTAGCATCAGGAAAGCAGTGAACGTTGACCACACATTTTAGTAACAGATCGCTAGCAAGTTTCACGAATAAACTTTTGCAGTCGCCAATCCGGCAGCCAGAACGAGTTTCTGCAGGCAACGAGGTCGAAAATGAGACTTTTACAGAATGATGTGCAGTATATCCAAAAACACATGTATATCCAATGGGACGCAGATTGCAGTTTTTGGTTAAAATGAATTTTTCTATGTTTTCGCTGATTTTAAACCGTCTCTCAACAAGCAATTGAATAACTCCTGTTGCATATTACAGGACTGTTTTATATTCTTAGTTGCATCATTATTGCTTTTTGTGACCTTCACGTCAATCATTGTACGAATACCCAGTTTTGATTGATGTTTTAAATTAGAACAAAAAGAAGTCCCGGATTCCTTAACACGAGTCTATACATGGGCGAGAATCGAGAAACGAGAAATCGAGACAAGAAATGATTCGAGAATTCTCGATTTTTTCGAGACAAGAAATGGTTCGAGATTTCTCGATATTTTCGAGAACTGCTTCGAGAATTCTCGAATTTCTCGAAAAGTGCATTTTTTGCTAGCTGCAGCAATGAAAAGACCAAAATTTGTATTCATGCGTCTGATGCACTAATTGGGTACAATGTCACACACTTCCTCATACACTCATACATGCTTCCAACGTTAACATTACTCCGCTGTGTCAATCCCCTTTTGTCCTATGCCTTTCAACAATTGTATTCCATACGTCTGCATACACTGACTGGGTACAATGTCACTCACTTTCTCAGACACTCATACAATGCTTCCCTCGCTGACATTACTCCGCTGTGTCAATCCCTTTTTGTCCTATGCGTTTCACATCAAGCCATCGAGTTCTCTTTGCGACTTTGCGTCGTCTACCACCGATCGTGAACACAGTCGAATGACTAAACTCGCTAGTGAGCGTTTGTCGACCAATCACATCCCAGCTGCTGAGAACACGATCCTTGCTTCTAGTACTGTTAGGAATTAGCACACATATACACAGCAGCAGTTACATGCAATAACAGAGAAAAGTCCGGTGTTATGCGCTTTGCGAACCGTAATTGATACTCGTTTATTTCAAGTCTCTTCACACATATATCAAACATTAAATTGACGTATATAAACAAATGTCAAGAGTTCATGTATCAACATCCATAACATACCTCCCCCCTTAAGCGCACGGTTTGACAAGATTTCACTGCACAAGTTCGGAGATATATACAACGTCGCACAGACTCGCACTTGAGATCATTACGAGCTTGCGAAAGTTTAGGACTTCATGTGGTACACAAATTCACATCACACGGTAATGAATCACGAACAGTCACATTCTACTCCATCACTCGCTTTCTCCGCACTCTTCCATATTTCGATAATCCCCTGACGAAGGAGAAAGGATCATCTTGTTCTTCTTCGCCCTCCGTTGAGTTCGCCGCTTGTTCTTCATCCACTTCGCTGTCCACTGCTCGCTCTTCAGGCTCGACTTCACTGCCGCCCACTTCCATAATCATTCCGGGATCTTCTTCAGGATCGGTATATAAATGGAGTTTCCTACTGACTGGCTCATCTATGCTTCCATCTAGTTCTGCTTCTTCTTCTATGGTGATGCAACCTACTGATCTATCCTTACCATCACCTTTCATCCCATAACGCTTCAAGTTCCTACCATGGACTCTCTTTCGCCTTCCCTGTATCTGAACAATGTAATCCGGCCTCTCTACTCCTACGACTTCAAACGGTCCGTCAAAGTATGGACTCAACTTTCTAACCGCTCCTGGCTCTATCCAATATTTCCTTAGCATGACATACTCCCCTTCCTTAAAACCGTCATTCGTGGCATCTCTACAAGTTTTTTCCTTAGCAGACAATAGACTCTCAAACGCCAACTTCTGCCATTCGGATGCTTGCTTACATGCTTCTTGTAGACTATTGCAGTACGTACGAGGACTATTTGGATCAACATCAACATGCGCATCTAGACTAGTATGGGGAATGCGACCAAACACTAGTTCGTATGGACTGAAATTAGTGACGCTGTGCTTAGTTATTCTGTAGTTATACGCAATGACACCCAGGAAGCAATCCCACTCATCCGCCTTTTCTTCGACATGGCATCGTAACATCTCCCCTAGTGTGCTGTTAATACGTTCGACCTCCCCATTGCATCTAGGATTCCATGCAGTAGTTCTCAGCTTCTTGACACCTAGATATTCACACAATTCTTTAAAAAGAATGCTTTGGAAATTGGAGCCTTGGTCTGTTAGAATTTCTTTTGGTATCGAGTACCTACAGACAAGATCTAACACTCTGTCAGCGATTGTCTTCGCTTGCTGATCAGGAATAGGATACATTTCCACCCACTTTGTGAATAGGTCAGTTGCAACCAGTATAAAACGGTTACCGTTGCTTGTGGTAGGCAATGGTCCCTTGACATCCAGGGCCCACTGCACGAAAGGTTCACCAATCACTTCAATCCTCCCTATTCCTTCTGAGACATGACTTTGACGATTGTACTTAGACTTAGCACATACACGTACAATGCAATTGGCCACAAACTCATCACTCTCACGACGCCACCCTGGCCACCAATATTTCTCATTCACCAATCGACTTGTCCTTTTCCTTCCCATGTGTCCTTTGTGCGCCTTCTCCACCATCTCCGATCTAAGCCCTTTCGGTACCACCAACTTGTTCTCGAAAAATAATTTTCCATCCACAACTGTCAACTTATCCATCAACTTCGTGTAACTCATTTTCTCTTCATCACCATCATGTTTGTTGATGTCGGTTAACCCCTCCTTCACACGTATGGCCCAAATCATCGCAAGATCCTCCTCTTTTGCGCGCCTCCACTCATCATCTGTCCTCACTAATTTGACTGTTTTCCGACTCAGCGCATCAGCTTGCGGAATCTTTTCACCTGGAACATAGCTAATTTTCACTCCCAGGGAGTGAATCTTGCTCCACCATCTAAATAGAACAGGATCTAGTAAGTTCGGCTGTATGTTCTTGCACGGCTGGTGATCAGTGACCCACGTTAGGTCTGGAGCTCCTACCACTTGCCACTGGAATGATTTTATTGCATTTACACATGCTCTCATTTCCCTTTTTGTAGTTGAGTACCCCTGTTCCACCTTATTCCACTTGCCTGACGCAAAGTTTATCGGTTTCCCTTCCTGTTCAAGTGTGGCGCCCCATCCTATTCCGCTGGCGTCTGTCACCAATGTTATTGGCTTGGTCATGTCAAGTGAGTACCTGCGTGGAGCCTCCTTTATCGCCTCCTTTAGTCTAGAAAACGCTTGTTTCTGCTCATCCCTCCACTCGAACTCTCTATCTTTCTTCAACAAATCAGTCAGTTCCTGAGTAATGATTGCGTACTGAGGGATGCATTCCCTATAAAATCCAGTGAATCCAAGAAATCTCTTCAATTCTTTCTCATTTGAAGGTTCACTCCATGTCTCAACTTCTTCAGCGAACTGCTCCCTTGCTCGAATGGACTGGTGACCAATCGTGTAACCCAGGTAGTCCACAAATTCCTTACGCCATGAACACTTGCGCTCGTTCAGAACTACACCTCTCTTGTTCAACTCTTCAACAACCAACTGAATGTGTCTCTCATGTTCATCTATCGTGTCGCTAAAAATCAATATATCATCGATGTAAGCTACTGCACATGTTTTGTCACTTTTACTATTTACTTCTTGCATCATCTCATTCATTACTCGCTGGAATGTCTTACTTGCGTTCTTCAGTCCAAACGGCAAAACAGTAAATTCATAATGACTGTCGTTAACAACGAATGCAGTCTTCTGACAGTCTTGCTCCCTCATAGGAATTTGCCAGAAACCTTTCTGAACATCTAGCACCGAGAAATGCTTCGCATTCGCTGCTTGCTGCACTAATCTACGTAAGTCAGGCATTGGATAGGGATCACTTTGGGTCACATTATTCAGCTTTCTATAATCAATGGTTAAGCGCAACTCCTCACTATGTGGCTTGGGAACTATGACCACAGGAAAAGAGTATGGACTCCAAGACTTTCTGATGATTCCAACCTCCTCCATTTCAATCAACATCTGATTTACCCTGTCAACATAATGAACAGGAATCCGGTAAGGCTTTACCGAAATAGGTGCATCTGACGTGGTCACAATTGAGTGCTCCGCTCCTGAAATCCTAGGACTCTCTCTCGTTTCCTTAACGCGCTTAATGTAACAGGAGGAGTCTTCACAATCAACTAACACTTTGAAATCCTTCAAGATATCTCGCCCTAAAAGCATTCCGTCAGACACATGACGCACAATGTAGAAAAGAACCTGCCGCTGGATCCCGTCTATTTCTAGCCAAACCAAACCAACGTTGTTTTTGCTGCCAGTAGTTTAAATGACTATTTGAACCTCGAACTTTTATATATTAAAAGCTTATATTCATACCATAAATACCAAGGGAAATAGAAAATTATGAAACAACGTATTTCAGAGTAACTATCTTTTCCGTACAGGAATAAAGTCGTATTTCGTTTTACGCTGTTCTTCTTTCTCGCTATCCAAAAAGATGGGTATGATACGCTGTTTTTCTCGCCATCATTTCAAATGAGGTTGCTGAATAATGGCAGGTAAAACAACGCAAAAGAGTGAAATAGCTCAAAGTAAGAAGTTCAAATTGACATTAAAGTACTGCATAATCAATAAAATTGCTTTATACTTGTACTGAAACTATCGATTAGAGATTCTGTGTACGTCTCAGGGATGCGGAATCCTATCATTTTGATAGGACTCCGACTCCGGGTGGCAAGTATATAAGCTTAGTTTTTTGAAAGATTAACTGGCAACCTACATCACAAATCATTATAGGCTTGCCTGAATCGATATTTAGTGATAATTGCATCAATTATCAATCATTTTCGATGAAAGTTGATCAAATGTCGGTTTAAGTTGGAAGCATGCGACTCGGCTCCTCCCATCTTCTTGATGTGTGCTTCACAAGGTTTTTCTCCAGTCTCTATCAGGCACGAAAATCCCCATCCTTCTCCAAAAAATGATAATAATAATAATCTTTATTCAATGGTCTACTGAGAGTCGGTAGACGCAGCACATACGAAAATTACAGAAGGCACGAAAATATGAGTACACTTTCGATTTTAATATCCGCTTTAGAGGAGCCATCACACACGATTAACGCGAGGGTAAGATGCAATGTTCTCAAACAAACCAGTGTTTCATTTTTGTCTCTGATGTGACCTTTGGCGCGTAGGTGTGACCGGGGCTGGAAGGCTTGTCTTCTCTAAATCACCGAGTGAAAAGACAATCCTTTTTTTCACTATCACGGTTCATTCCCTCAACTATTATAAGCTTTGTATGCACTGCTGTCTCTGTACTTTTGTTTGACGGAGAAAGCTGACATCAAGACAGTGACAGCTATTTACAAGGATAAATGATTTGTTTGTATTATATTATTTCGGGTCTAGTTGTAGACCGGAGTCTGGAGTCCTATCATTTGATAGGACTCCGACTCCGACTCCAGCAAAAATGATAGGACTCCGGGACTTCGACTCCACATCCCTGGTACGTTTTAGAAGCCTACAGCTTGTTTAAAGCACTGACTGACACAACGACAGACTGAACTGCCGTTGTTCAACTTAATAGGACCATGAATCACTGCATCGAGGCCATGCCTATTCTCTAAACTGATACTAGATTGTCAGAAAGTAGACAGATAGTTGGCCAACATGAAGATAAATCTCACAGATCGATACATTAGGAGTGTGCCAGCATGAGCAATTCAACACTTTGAAGGAATTGCTTCTTGCTTGGCAGAAATCGCTAGGTGCTAGCCGATAGTTCGTTATGGCGGTGAAGTGAATTTAGCACCGCCACTAGAATTCTATTTCTAAAATACACAATAAAAACTACAAAACATGATGGAATAGACACACAAGCATTACCAAAATATGTGCCAGCGAATTTCTCCATCCAAACACCGTGCTTGCGGAGAAATTAAAACCAAACCGCAAAAATGGCACTGTGAAAAATGCATGTGCCAGTTAAAAAAACGGCTAGATTCGATCTAGACGGAGTGTACAGCATGTGCCACTCGTTTATTTCATGAAACGACATTGAGCTTTTACTGACTTCATCATCGCCGTTTCATTGAGTTCTCGGGTTCGTGCGATTTTCGTGAAATATACGAGTGCACATTCTGCCACTCGCATCCTTACACATTCATATTATACAGTATAATGATTTGCTGCCGAGATTACGAAGACATCATTCTGTTAACTGTACTGATAATTGCAACGCTCAGAATAAAGTCAACTCCTCTTTTGCGAATTAATTCGTTTAGCAAATGATTCAAGAATTCGTGCGAAAGCCCTTGCAATCAAATACTTGGAAGAGGGACACATTTTCATGCCATATGACAGTGTACATGCTAGTATTGGAGGAAAAATCAGAAAAACGGAAGACATCTGGGACTTTTGTGATTTAAAGAGGCTCTTCTACTCCTCTCGGAAGAGGCTAGAGACTCGAGACCTATCTGAGGAAGACTTTCATCGCTTAAACATTTTTGTACCCTGACTGGTGAAAGAATTTTCCAATACACGAAAGAGATGTTCAGAACATGAACCAGTCGAAATCCAATCGATGCATCAAAAATCCATTGCATCTCGTTCAGTAGGCCTACTAGTGGGAAATAAAGAACTCTTTAAACTTGCCTTATTTGCATGTCATAAAAGTCAAGCGTTGATCTTCGGAATCAATCAAATCATCTTTATGATGTAATAAAACAAATTGTCTCTTTGCCTATTTTTTTATTGCACGTGTATGCTTCTGATAATCAAAATCAGTGGGAAGATGGAAGCTACAATGATAATGTAGAAATAAGATACATTGTAGGCCCATTCACATCCTGCAAAATGATACAACTTTAGAATTTCTACACTTAACACGAAATACGTTGTTTTAGCAGATTGACTTAGAAATTAAAATTTCACGTGAAACGAAATACGTTGTTCTTGCTGCCGAAGTATGGTATATGTGTGCTTTGACACAGTCCGCAAAAATACATTTGTGATTAAAGTGGATATTAGTGCAACAAAAACAGTGTTAATTTTTATACGATCATTTTAAATAAATGATGACGATTTCCATGAATAAAGAATTTTGAAAATCGGATCTTCCAATCAAAATTTATATAACATGTAAGGTCTGAAACTTTAAATGCCTCTACTGAAAATCTTAAATTTTGCTGATACGTTGTTTTTGCTGCCGACGGTAGACCTCACCGACAGTATGCAACTTTCCTCCATCAATGCCTTCAAGCATCTGATCGATGGTACCTGAGTGACTACCTAGAGATAATGAAAATGCTGTATCTTCATTAATAATCGAAACTGGGCTACCTGTATCAATAACTGCTTTTATTGGTCGACCTTCAACACTGACATTAATGAAAATGTCTTCATCACTCTTCTTAGCTGACTCAATTCTTCTGACAATCTGTCGTAGTGGTTCACTAATTTTCCTGACCCGCTTCACATTTCGGTTGCTCTGTTGACTGTTACTACTTGATGCTTTAGGACAGTGTGCCGCTAAGTGTCCCGTTTCCCGGCATGCGTAGCAACGACGCTCCTGACAGTCTTTGGCATAGTGCCCTGGCTTTCTGCAAGCATAACACACATTTTTGGAGTTAACACCTGTACCACTGCTCCTCTGACCTACATGCTGTTTGAAGCCCCTCTGACTCTGATCAACACCATCGCCTCTACCATGGAACATTCTGGAATTTTGACCAAACTTCTGACCGCCACCATACACTCTCTTGATCGAAACTTCAGTCTTTCTAAATACCTCCATCTTACAGATCAACGTATCAAGTGAATCTAACGGGGACTCATATAACTTTTCCTTCCACACATGCGGTGCTGCTTCAATCAGCTGTGACTTGACCATCATGGTCACAGTTTCTGGTTTTGCTTCCGGCATAGCTTCCCTCACTAGTCTCTTCAATCTCTCCGCCGCCTCCCTAGGTGACTCATTCAACCTAATCTTGCTATCATGGAATTCCTTCAATGCCAAAGTTCTCTTCTCTGGCGGTTGAAGCCTCGCAATCACAAAATCTCGCACCTCTTCTAGCGTATCGAAACTCTTGCTCTCTACCTCATCTGCCAACCATTCCTCTACGAATCCGATCTGTAACACTGCAGCACTAACCCTCTTTTCATCACCCCACTTACTAAAACTCGCAACTCTTTCCAAACTCTTAAAGAATGCTAACGGGTTCTTGCTCTCAAACTCAAGTTTCTTCCAATCCATAACCTCGGTGTCACTAAGTGAAATTAATAAGTTGAACACAAAAAATAATTATTAACACACCTTGGTTATCAATCACTTTCACACAATTGTTATCGCTGATGGTTACAATCCCACCGCTGATGTTAGGAATTAGCACACATATACACTGCAGCAGTTACATGCAATAACAGAGAAAAGTCCGGTGTTATGCGCTTTGCGAACCGTAATTGATACTCGTTTATTTCAAGTCTCTTCACACATATATCAAACATTAAATTGACGTATATAAACAAATGTCAAGAGTTCATGTATCAACATCCATAACAGTACCATCATAGTGAAGTGAATGAAACAGTGCATTACCATTAATTCCCATCTTCAGTGGCGTAGCAGACCACCTCAGATGAGGTAATCTGAGTCCAATGAAAGAACCGGGAAAAGAACGTAGGCCTACATGTAAATTCCAAGTCAATTTTTAGTCCTTTAGGCGCATTGCTCAAAATATATTTTTTATTATTATAATTTAAAGAGCAAAATCAATTTTCATAACAACTCCATTTCCACTTATAGTCATTACCAAAAACAATACAGGTAAATCATAACACTATAACCTGATGTATTTACTTACGATATAACAACTTTACTTGACGATCTTTCATTGAAGCAAACTTGTCGATAATTGTGTCAACGAACGAACACTCTCCTGATAAGTGTTTGAGAAGAGAAGTTTCGATGCTTAAAAATACCAGTTGTTTCATGCGTTCTTGAGTCATGGTGGAACGCAGGTAGGTCTTGATTCGCCGAAGCACACTGAAGGTTCTTTCACATGAGTAGTAAGAAAACGGCGAACACCAGATAGCGCAAGATGGCCGCCGTCGTGGCTCAGTCCCCCCCCCTCTGGTCCGCCAGTGTCGTGATGTGCCGGCGAGGTTCCGCTGACGTCCCCCCCCCTCTGGACCGACAGTGTGTGAGCCTCGGGTGTCTGTGTCCGACCGCCTGGTGGACTTGGGCGACCGTCTAGGTTGACCTGGGCGACCGTCTAGGTTGTCTTGGTTAAACTGTGGGATGTTTTGGTGTGTAGTGTCCAAACGAAGCCTCGGATGTGAAAACGGAGGCCAGATTCGGATTCAGCGTGAAATTCTGCATCTGTATGGTGAATTTGAAAGCAATCGGAGATAAAAATTTTTCGCTGACGTCCCCCCCCCTCTGGACAGCTTGCTTCGATCTTGGCTTCTAGTGGACGGATTTTGTCGAGTGAGGTGTCATTTGAAAGCTAAGAGTGAGACAAATTCACTGAAACAAACGGCTTGTTCCTATCTGTCTTCGTTTACATGTGAGACGCCATTTAAGATTTTAGGTCGGAGCTCACCTGAAAAAATCCTAAGTGTCAGAGTGACTTTGTATGGGAAAAATTAAAAATTTTCCAAAGTGTGGAATTTCGACCTGGGACCTTTACCAAAGTTTGTTTCATCAAATTTCGCTGACCCCCCCCCTTTGTTCTAACTTTGGTTCTAGTGGACGGATTTTGTTCGTTCGAGTTGCATTGGAAAGAGGATGAAACACTGCTCGACCGCATTTTTCGTTGCGAGTCAATCGGAGCAGCCGTTCAAAAGTTAGAGCGGTTACAAGATTTTAGGTCGGAGCTCACCTGAAAAAATCCTAAGTGTCAGAGTGACTTTGTATGGGAAAAATTAAAAATTTTCCAAAGTGTGGAATTTCGACCTGGGACCTTTACCAAAGTTTGTTTCATCAAATTTCGCTGACCCCCCCTCCTTTGTTCTAACTTTGGTTCTAGTGGACGGATTTTGTTCGTTCGAGTTGCATTGGAAAGAGGATGAAACACTGCTCGACCGCATTTTTCGTTGCGAGTCAATCGGAGCAGCCGTTCAAAAGTTAGAGCGGTTACAAGATTTTAGGTCGGAGCTCACCTGAAAAAATCCTAAGTGTCAGAGTGACTTTGTATGGGAAAAATTAAAAATTTTCCAAAGTGTGGAATTTCGACCTGGGACCTTTACCAAAGTTTGTTTCATCAAATTTCGCTGACCCCCCCCCTTTGTTCTAACTTTGGTTCTAGTGGACGGATTTTGTTCGTTCGAGTTGCATTGGAAAGAGGATGAAACACTGCTCGACCGCATTTTTCGTTGCGAGTCAATCGGAGCAGCCGTTCAAAAGTTAGAGCGGTTACAAGATTTTAGGTCGGAGCTCACCTGAAAAAATCCTAAGTGTCAGAGTGAGCTCCGACCTAAAATCTTGTAACCGCTCTAACTTTTGAACGGCTGCTCCGATTGACTCGCAACGAAAAATGCGGTCGAGCAGTGTTTCATCCTCTTTCCAATGCAACTCGAACGAACAAAATCCGTCCACTAGAACCAAAGTTAGAACAAAGGGGGGGTCAGCGAAATTTGATGAAACAAACTTTGGTAAAGGTCCCAGGTCGAAATTCCACACTTTGGAAAATTTTTAATTTTTCCCATACAAAGTCACTCTGACACTTAGGATTTTTTCAGGTGAGCTCCGACCTAAAATCTTAAATGGCGTCTCACATGTAAACGAAGACAGATAGGAACAAGCCGTTTGTTTCAGTGAATTTGTCTCACTCTTAGCTTTCAAATGACACCTCACTCGACAAAATCCGTCCACTAGAAGCCAAGATCGAAGCAAGCTGTCCAGAGGGGGGGGACGTCAGCGAAATTTGATGAAAAATGTTTTGGTAAAGGTCCCAGGTCAAAATTCGGAAGTTTTAAATTTTTCAAAATTTTCACCACACTGGAGCTCCCACACTTAGGAATTTTTTCACTTGTGGCATGTTACATGGTCATGTGCTGACACACCAACTTCCCGTGGTCATATGAGAATGGTTGAGGTGTCATATGATAGAGAATGATGAGACAAATCGTTTGCAACAAACCGCATGTCGCTACGATGAATACTTTCGGAGATAGAGCCATTTTAAGTTTTCTTCCGAGCATATATAAACCCCCGACAACGCAAGTCTGATCACTTCATCGAAAGACGAGGTAAGCGACGGTCGTCGCTCTGAGCTCCCGATATCGGGTTGCAAAGGACTCTATCTTTTGAAGTAGGCAAGCTATCTTCTTACTTCAAAGTTTGTGTGATAGAGTTTGATAGTGTCTTTACTACTGATAAAATTTTTTAAAAGTAGTATGAGTAGTAAAATGCGGAATTTTTTAAAAATTCTTAATTTTCAGTTTTTTCAAAGTTTTAACATGTAGACTAAGGTTTTCAAGTATGCTGAGTTCAAATCTGCTATCAGATTTGAAATGTAACTAAGTCTAAGGCAGCTTTGAGGGGTTGGATCCCAGCTACTGATCACTACCTTTGACTCGGCGTTCCTGTTACCACTTCGGGGCAGTGACAATGATGTCTTCAGCTGTAAAGAGCGGGTATCGGGGAAGATCTCTCACTTCCCTAGTGATCAGTACAAGGCCTTCGGGCTGTCGACGGGATCTAGTGCCACTCACTACACTCAAATCTATCATTCCTCACTAAGTGTAAAATCATTCTTTTCCGTTTTTATAAACTAGGAATCAATCGTTTGCTATCAAACGTTTACGGAATTATAATCATTGTTTTCCCCTTTTCACTTCAGAAAATGGTTAACTACAACAATGCAAAGACGGCTTTTAAGCTTTGCGTCTGTTCAAAGATTTTTCGTAGCGATGCCTTTAAGAAGCATTCTTGTGCACATAAGCGAATGGTAGGGGGCATTCGATACTTTTGTAGCAGCCATAATGCATCTCGCCTTGTCGAGACGCTACCGGAGTGGCATGCGAAGCACAGCAGCTGCAGTCAACCAGAGCTGACTGAGGAGGCGAAGCAAAGTCTCTTCAGCTCAGAGTTGAAAGCTCTGGAGACTCAGTGTGCTATCGAGGCTATCACGTCAGCAAAGCCTCCCTCATCTTGTGCACCAGCAAAGGCTCTCTCGCCCACCCCGATTCTAGAGACTCAGTCTGCTGTCGAGTCTATCACGTCAGCAGAGGCTCCATCTTCTAGCGTGCCAGCAAAGGCTCTCTCACCCACTCCGATTGAGTCTTCTCCGAAGTCGAGTAAATCCTCCTCCTCCTCCTCTAGCGATGAGTCGGCTACAAGTAGCAGCGACAGTGAGGAAGAGGAGGAGGATAAAGGCTCGACGAAGGTTGACCTAGTCGAGAGTGTCTACCTCGATAGCGAGGTAGAGGCGGTGAGGGACGTTGACCTCGATAGCGAGGTGCAGCCGGCTAAGTTATCAAGCAGTGGTGGGATTGCGGCTCAATGTCGCAACTTCATTATGCGCCCACCACTGGTTGATAACTATGACAAGCTGAAGAATGAGTTGGAGGTGTGGAAGAGGGACTGTTTCTTCTATAAAGCGAGTTCCGAGAACCTCTCGCGAGTCACTCAGGAGCTCAAGAAGACTCAAGCTAGTCTTTTTGAGAAAGAAGGAGAGCTCGATCGCGAGAGGTTCTCGCACCTCGCTAGTAAGGCTAAAGAAGAGCAGCTCCTCATCGAGAGAGAGAGTCAGGAGAAGGAGTTAAGAAAGATGAGGGAGGAGGTGGAAGGGCTGCGAAAGCAGTTGGGGAAGGTGGTGGCGACTAATCAGGAGCTGCACCAGCAAGTGATGAGTAGCAGTACTCGACGATCAAGTCGCCTCCACATTCCCCTTGACAAGAAAGGACGTGTGCCCGCAAGACCGCTCCTCTGTGAACGTGGCAGAGACGAGATGTGTTATAGCAGGGCTAAAAAAGGTATCGAATGCCTTCACTTTACATTCGACCACAAGGAGGCGATCACAGGATTCCTGTTCGAGCCACGTCCTGAGAAGATCTGTAAGTTTAAAACAAGTAACTTAGAGTTCAAGATAATAACTAACAACTTCTTTCTTTACAGATATCAAAGAGAAGCGCCCACCTGCTTCCGTCAACGAGCCGGAGGCGAAGCGGCAAGCTTGAGTCCCATAGTCCTTGAATTATCCCGAGAATGAACCATCGGCTCTCTTAAGGGCCACCTAGGGGCAAGACATGATAGAACCTCCACGCGGTTTGCCCTGGGCAGTCTTCGGACTGGCGAATACTATCATTAAGTTGAATCTGCTATCAGTCAACTTGAACGTTGCAAATGAAGTTCGGTGTAATACTTCCTTTCGACGGGCGTTCCTGTAAAGGGCGGCGGTGAAACCCGTAGCTATGTATACCGCAAGGGACATTCGGCAATGGTCAATCTTGTTAAACCTCTCTGCGTCATGTTTGCAAGTGATTGCCTCTGTCTCAACGTAGTATGCATTCGCGCCAGGGCGACATTTAGCCAACTGTCGAAGGTTGCCTAAAACTTTCCATTGCATACGTTATGAGAGCCATGAGTTCTACCTGTCTCTATCAATGAGACGAATTGATGAATGGAATGAAAGGGAGGATACTCACGCGCCACACGCAACATAACACACTTCTCTCTTCCATAGTCTAACAAGCTCTTTACACATGGATCGCAGTCGATTGCTATCCCTGAAGCATTCTGATTCGCTGTTGAGCAATTCATTGTTGAAAACCCTATATAAGCCAGAAGATTGTAGCGCTTCTCATTCAATTTGAAGTCACGATGGAAGCCACATCTGCCGACAACATTCCCGTCTTCATCGATGAAGACAACGCCATTCCCGAGTTCGTCATCCTCGACGAGTGGGATGAGGATGAGAAGAAGGGGAAGATCAAGAGGATCATTTGGACGGATGAGGTGTGGACTCCGAATACCACTCGCATCCGAAAGGTGCCAGATGCACCAGCACGGCTTAGGCGGTATAGGGTTTATGACAACCTAACCGTCATACCCCTTGACTATTCAAGCCAATAGTCAACCTAATCCCGAGAATGAACCATCGGCTCTCTTAAGGGCCACCATGGGGCAAGACATGATAGAACCTCCACGCGGTTTGCCCTGGGCAGTCTTCGGACTGGCGAATACTATCATTAAGTTGAATCTGCTATCAGTCAACTTGAACGTTGCAAATGAAGTTCGGTGTAATACTTCCTTTCGACGGGCGTTCCTGTAAAGGGCGGCGGTGAAACCCGTAGCTATGTATACCGCAAGGGACATTCGGCAATGGTCAATCTTGTTAAACCTCTCTGCGTCATGTTTGCAAGTGATTGCCTCTGTCTCAACGTAGTATGCATTCGCGCCAGGGCGACATTTAGCCAACTGTCGAAGGTTGCCTAAAACTTTCCATTGCATACGTTATGAGAGCCATGAGTTCTACCTGTCTCTATCAATGAGACGAATTGATGAATGGAATGAAAGGGAGGACACTCACGCGCCACACGCAACATAACACACTTCTCTCTTCCATAGTCTAACAAGCTCTTTACACATGGATCGCAGTCGATTGCTATCCCAGAATCATGTAAGCTATCTTAATTTTATTTAACACTATTTCATCTACCATTATCACCCATATGAAATGTTATAAGATTTGCAAGTTAAACTAAGCGTGCTACTATTTCCAAATGAAAAAGTATACATGGTTAAATTATTCACTAAAGCCCCATTCAAGTAAGTCAGTATGAAAGCAAAGATAATACGAAATAAACATTTATTATGGCATGTATTTTAAAAGGTCTTCATCGTCAATATCGTCCCAGAGTCTGACTTCACATAGATCACAAAAACAGTTGAGCTGCTTTAAACGTTCTTCTGCAGCGTCCCTCACGTTGTCAATGTACGCCCACTCCGCCACGGTTCGCGGTTGGGAGTTAGGGGTGTACCACTCCCATATTTGATGCAACTGCGACTTGCTGGTCATCTCCATCACCCCTTCGACATCATATTGTAAATATTTCCACCGTATGCCTGTTAGGTCGGGCAACTCCTCTTCATCGTCCTCCGATAACTTTCGTATATTGTCGAGATTGTATGTCTTCTCCACCTTCGCCTTTCTTGGTGCATTTGGTGTAACGAGCACCTTTGCTGATGTGCATGGAGAGGAGAACTCCAATGCGGTATTTGGTGTTGTTGGAGGACTTGTCATGTTGTCTTTGAAATGCTGACTTTGAATAATGATAACTTTAACATTTTTCTAATTCTTAAGTATCAACAAGCAACCAATCAGAATGAACAGCCAATGAATGATGAGCATGAAAGGATATGCAAAGTGACATCCGTGTCATTTCACTCTGTCTTTGAGACGTATAAGTGAAGTATTCTCTAGCGAATTCTGCTATTATTTGAGGTGTACAAGTGAATTCCAAATTTGAGACATATTAATTGAGTGAAGTCTCTATCTTATTGAAGCATCAACCTTAAACTTGATTTCATTGAAATGGTAAGTTGAAGATTTCCTCTCTCATCTCCCTCAAACGTGTGGTTCATAGCATCTTCCTCAATTTCAGGCATCAACTTCATCACCAACGCCCTCCCTTCTCGAGGAAAGTTTAGAGTTATTGAGTCAAGGTAGGTTGCAACAATACACTGAGACTTGAACAGAGATGATAGAATGATTTCTCTTTCAGGTGATGTGAGTTCCAGCTCAGAACTGTCGCGACATGGTAACGAGTGGGAATGTGCTGACTGTGGGCACATCTTCACGAGGAAATGGGATCTCACCCGACACATCAAGCGAGGTGTTTGTCGACCTAAGCCGGCATCAATCTCCGGAGGTGGGGATCGTCTCCTTTTCTTGCGACTTGTGCGCTCAGTCTTTCGAGACACGTTTTGAACTATCTTCGCACAGACTTCAACATACACACACGAACGATAGCTACACCAACGGTACCTCCTCTATCCGACTCACTGAAGTGTCCATAAATAATTTAGTGAGGAACTACCAGATGGACTCCTCAGAAACCATTGCTAACTTTGAGGAATGGTTTCATCAAAATTCATCATTGATAGAAGCGCTCTTCAACAATTTAGACAATTTTAGGATGAAGGCGCTCATCTATCTTAAAATAAAATATGTAAAAATCGACCACCATACTGGACAAATAATAGAGAGGTTGGAGTTTCACATACCCTCCTCTCCTGCAACCGAGGTTGTAGACTATGAGTCTTGGATAAATTTTCACATCCAAGGATTAAAATTAAATATTGATAAATTTAACGAGCGCGATAGTGGTCTCATTTTTGACGGCATTGAGTCCGCCTTATTTAAAATCAGTTTATTAGGAAATCATAGTGGTCGAGGCTCCTTTAAACTTCCAAAAAATTTAAAAAACAAAACAGCAGTCATCAATGTCGATTGCGACTCGCAATGTTTTAAATATGCTGTCCTCTCCATTCTCCACTATAATGACATCAATGCGAATCGAAATCGTACATATAGCTATAGGCAGTGGGAGAATGAATTAAACTTCGATGACTGTAATAGTGACGATATGAAAATTAAAGATATAGAAAAATTTGAAAAATTGAACAACATTAAAATAGTTCTCCATGTTTGGGAAAAGGGATTGAAGGGTGTGCGCTACAACTCGCGTTCGAGTTGTTATGATCATGTTGTCAACCTTTTATTAGTAAGACAGGATGATAGTGAGGAATGGCACTACTGCGGCATTCCCAAAATCTCTCGCTTATACCACCACTTAAGAAATTATACCTCATCAGAGATTTATTACTGTGACAGATGCATTCGGAACTTTAGGAGTAAAAACAAATTTGAAACTCATTATGAGTGGTGTAAGCGAGGTAAACTGCAAATGGAACGCATGCCCAAAGATAAGGAGTTTTCATATAGAGAGAATGGCGATGAACTAAGTCCTCTTCGTGTCATCTATGCTGACATCGAATGTTATATCGATGATAACATCCATCGACCAGCAGCCATTTCCTGCTATGAAGTATGGCATGACCATTTCCAAAATAGAAAAAATAAAATGCACGTCTGGCAAGGTGAGGATTGCATTTACCAATTCCTACAATTCCTCGAACAGGCTGTAAAATTTCAACAAAAGTATGATGGTGAACTCTATCGCAGATCATTGCATATGACAGCAGATGATCAAGCAAAATTTGATAGTTGCAACGTTTGCCCCAAATGTAGGAAAACATTTGACGATGATAAGATTAAGAAAGTGCGCGACCATGACCACATCACTGGTAAATTTAGAAACGCATTCTGTTCAAAATGTAATTTTTCGCTGAGGATGAAGCGGCGTACATTACCCGTCATTTTCCATAATTTCAAGGGCTACGACAGCCATATGATAATAAAAGGAGGTTTAGGTCAAATGAAAGAGTGGAAGCTTGATGTAATAGCACAAACGAGAGAGAAGTTTATGGCCATGACAGCAAAAGTGCCTGTCGATAAAACTAAAGAAAATAAGACGGTCTATTTTGATATAAAATTTTTAGATTCCTACCAATTTATGACTGCATCACTGGCCTCTCTCGTGCAAAATCTAAAGTCTCTTCCACTAACACAAAATCTTAAGAAACAATATCCAAATCTAACCGATGAAGTCATCACACGGAAAGGAGTCTTTCCATATGCATATTTTGATGCAATTAGTAAACTCGGCGAGACTTCTCTTCCGCCCATAGATAAATTTAAAAATGATTTGACCGGCGCAGAATGTAAGACCGAAGATTATGATCATGCACAAGATGCATGGATAAAATTTGACTGCCATACATTTGGTGAATATATGATTGCCTACCTTAAGTTAGATGTATTTTTGCTAGCTGATGTATTTCAGGAGTTTCGACGAGTGGCATTAGAAGAAGATAAGTTAGATCCCGTCCACTTTGTCAGTCTGCCAGCCATGTCATTTAAGTCTGCTTTTAAAATGACTGGTGAGACCATTCATCTCTTACAAGATCCAGAGATGTATAATTTATTTGAGCGAGGAATTCGCGGTGGTCTCACATTTGTAAATAAACATAGGTTAAAATCAAAAATAGTAGGCAATGACCAGACTCATCTGAAGTATTATGACCAAAATAATTTGTATGGTAGTTCATTATCCAAACCGCTACCTCACTCTGAGTTTAGCTGGTTAGATGATAGTGAAATTGAACATTTCTCCAACCCTTCCAACATACTAGCAATTCCAGATGAAGGTGATTGGGGATATTATTTTGAGATAGATCTAATCTATCCAAATAATATTAAACATAAAACCGTAGATTTTCCACTCGCACCCGAATCAGGTGAAGTGAGTAAAGATATGTTTTCCGACTTTATGAAACAATTTCATAAAGATTTAGAATCATGTGGACAACCCAAGTATAAGCCTTGCCGCAAACTTTTACTCACTCAATATGATAAGGAAAACTATCTAGTCCACTTTAGCATCTTAAAATTTTATTTAGAAATGGGCATGATTTTAAAAAGAGTTCACCGCATTATTAAATTTAGACAGAAAGCCTTCCTCAAACCCTACATAGATAGTAACAGTCAGAAACGTGCACTAGCCCAAAATAATTTTGAAAAAGATTTTTATAAATATAAGAACAACAGTCTATTTGGTAAGACGATGGAGGATGTTAGAAAGCGCGTAAACTACAAACTAGTTAATGATGATCAAAAGTATCACAAATTGACCTCATCACCTCTATTCATCGATAGAGACATAATCGATGAGGATCTTGTAGGTATTAAAATGATAAAATCTGAAGTTGAGTTGTGCAAACCCATCTATATTGGTCAAGCTGTTCTAGATTACTCCAAGCTTGAAATGTATCAACTCTTCTATAAAATACTAAAACCGTGTCCTCTCGTAAAAGAGGTTCGTTTGTTGGGTGGTGACACAGATTGTTTCTTTTTAGGTATTACCACTCAAAAAGATTTAAATTTTAATGAAGTAGGAAAATCTTTAGAAAGATATTTTGATACATCAAATTATCCTGCTAATCATCCACTATACTCCATCAAAAATAAGGCAAAACTTGGCTGCTTTAAGGATGAGACAGCAGGGAAGGAGATAGCTGAAATGATTCTCCTCCGCCCTAAAATGTATTCTATGAAATTAAAGGATAGTGATGATAGCATTAAGCGCGCTAAAGGCATATCAAGATCATTGGTCTCTAACATGAAACATAAGAATTTCAGGAAAGCCTATAGAAATAAAAATATAACGTTTGTCAATATGACAATCTTAAAATCTAAGTCGCATGAGATCAAAACTCATACTTTTAGGAAACGGGCGCTTTCAGCATGGGAGGATAAGAGGTGCTGGCTAGAACACAACATATCTCTTCCACATGGACATCCTGACACAAACATACCACCACCCAAAAGAATTAAACTCACACTACCACATTCAGGAGACGTCTTAGCATAATCATCCTTAACTTAGTATTTTGATGTTGATTTCTGTAGATAAACATTGTTGTTTTATGTATCGCATGAGATTGTTTTTTCCTTGTGAATATGTGTCCACATCTGTACATTCCCCATGTGATGACTTTTCCACTGAAAGACATTTTTCCTATCCCTGTATATTTCCACCCTTCACGAAGTAAAAAGACTTTTTGTATATAACAATGTTTATTGAAGTGCGCTCATGTATATATTTTCAGTGGATGTTGTATAAAGTCTATTCCTTCACATTCATGTACATATTTCAATAAATGTTGTATAAAGACTTCACTTTGTTTTCCGAAACACTAAAGTTACGAGGGATTTAGTATCTTTCACATGGATGCACTCTTGTAAACCATTGGTAATTTTGATAGCAATAGAGGGTATAGT
Source organism: Prostheceraeus crozeri (assembly GCA_907163375.1). NCBI lineage: Eukaryota > Metazoa > Platyhelminthes > Polycladida > Euryleptidae > Prostheceraeus > Prostheceraeus crozeri. The sequence goes on from CAJQUW010003875.1 coordinate 109,003, forward strand.
TTGTTTGACGACGGGATGATAGAAAATAGATTCAAACATCTTCTCGACTATTCCATATGAAGCGTCTTTATCATGAATGAAATCACGTAAAATGTATTCTTTTTTCTCACCAACAGAAATAGGTAGAATCAAATCACTTTGAATGTAAAGGTGCTGTTCATGTTTATCAAGTGTCATTGGTGTTTCTATACCAATCGTATGCGCAGCAGCAAACACAGTTTGTAGCATTGAAAAACCAAAGAGTTTTTTCAAATTTTTACTCAATTGACATTGAATGTCATCACCCAGTCTCAGAACAACGCGTTGATTTTCAATTGAAAACGAAATGTGGTGTGTCTTTACATCATATTTACTTTTCATCACATGCTTCAACTTCTGTTGTATATAAGGATTTACTACATGAATGAAGCTTTCAACTGTATGATATAGACGCGGCATTATATTGATAGCAACTTTAGATTCTTCATAAGACTGGTAAATTTTCTTGATGCGATCGCCATAGATGTCCACCCACCATTCATCATTAACTGAATCAGCTTTAGTGTGATATTCATGAGAAGCATACACCACACCGCTTCCAATAATAGGTGTATAATGTCTTACAAAATGACGCAAGGTTGGAGAGAAATAAACTGTAAGTTTGTCATTATATTTCTGAATAACCAACTTATTTTTGTCCGCCATAATTTTCTCTCCATACTTCTTACCCACAGTCTCATTCCATCGTTTTACTAACTCAATAAGTGATAAAGGTTGAACAACACGCTTTTTCAAAATGATGCGTTCTTCGCATTCTACAACATCTTCATCAAATATTTTAAATCTATAATGAAATTTGTTGATTCGATTTGAATAAACTTTTCTAACATTTGCAGTAGCAATTGACGTTAGATGTAGTCCATGACCAAAACCGAGATGCGGATAGAATTCACTATCCAACCTCAGCGTAAGACCTTTAGTAAAAGAATGAAAGCGGAGGAACTGTCTCCCACTCCAATGATAGATAGTAAACTCATAAGCTTTCTGATTTTTATTCTTCATGATGGAAGTATTACCACTGTTGAATGCCTTAATAATTTTCTCATTCCCAAATGGCTCATAAGAATCTGATTTTATCTGAATCCATTCATAGTTCCACTTTCCATCTGATGTTAAATTGTATGGGAACTGAAATGCATTATTCATCGTTATTCCATCATGGGTGCGAGGAGTCAATATCATTTCTTCCAAATCATTCACATTCTGAATATTGCTATCATAGCAAATACTAGAAACGCCAACCTCCCATTCACCTTCTAAATGCAGTGGGCGATTTAATTCTACTCGATAGTCTGATGGTTTATTTTTGGGAAATTTATTCATAGAAGCATTACTGGGCAAGTAGATTAGAAACGAGTCCTTATTTTCACTTTCCATATTATTCACATTGGAAAAATATATTAGCATACGTTTGCATTAACTCTTCATTCGGAAATGGAGTGTGATACTTGTCACAGCATCTTTATGAAAAGGAATCAACGCACCAGCATCGTCATAAATGGCAATATCAATTTGTGGGATGTAGTTTGATTTCAGCTTTGTATAATGCACTTTCTTGAAAGTATGCTCAGATAAAATACTGCAGCTCTTTGGCTGGTATGGTATCATTGCTAGCAATGGAGCTTCAACATCTCCCACACGTACATCTTCACCAATATTGGAATATCGATGTAATTTAAAGTATTATCACTTTGAGTCAAATAAATATCTAATTCAAAAGCCACAATAAGTAATGAAAGTTTATTCCCGAGCTTTCGACCAACGTACAGTGGACATAATCATGGGCAGTGAAAGAAAATCAGAATTACATTTATATAGGAAACCGGAAACTTGACAATCACTCAAAAGAAGGAAAATTGATAAGAGGGACGACAGGTGAGGGGATAACCACCTCACTTCTTCGAGTTACGTAAAGCCCGTCGCAACCTCAATGGTGCTATCCACTCCCCGGCTCTTGTCAATGATATTGAAGAGACTATCCGGTTCATCCGCAACAAGAAAGTATCTGCCCTGCGATCCCGCCTGGAATCCCAACTCACCCATCTGTGTGATACAAGTATTTGGAGCAAGTATAGTAAGAACAACAACGTTATTAACTTATCTTCGTATTCTCCTTCTAAATATGAACTTGAAGTCCTTGGGTTTGGTCTTAAATTTGCTCTCCCTGCTAACCAAAAACATTTCCCTCACTTTGTCCGCAATTTTAACATTTTGTACAACAATTCGATAAGTAATGGTTACTTGTCCTCTGTTATAAGTTCTGTTTTTAATGATCTTTCCACCCAGTCTGCTTTTCCCAAGCGCTACATAGATGCCCTTATTTCTCTGAAGAAGAAAGATGCTATTAAGATTTCCCAGGCTGACAAAGGCGGTAAGATTGTCCTTCTAGATTCTTTTGCTTACAATTCTAAACTACATGATATTTTTAGTGATAGTTCCAAATATAAACGCATTTCTTTTAACCCTCTATCCAAAATTCAATCTGATTTCAATCGTGGTCTCAAGGTTTTGTCAGAAACTTACCCAGATTCTAAGTCTTTTATCATGTCTTATAAGTCCTCCCTTCCGTCATTACCGTACGCTTATGGCCTCCCCAAGGTTCATAAAGAAGGTTGTCCTCTGCGCCCTATTATCTCCTTCATCAATTCACCAGCCTATCGCCTGGCTAAAAAACTCTCCACTTTGATGACCCCATTTTTAGGAAAATTCTCCTCTTCACATCTTAAACATAGTGGCGATCTTATTTCTAGGCTTAAGTCTTTGTCCCTGAGACCATCAGATCGGTTTATTTCTTTTGATGCTGTTTCGCTTTTTACCAATGTGCCTCTAGAACCCACTTTAGACTTTTTATCTCGCCGACTTCCTTCAATCGACCATCAGCTCCCTATTCCAATTGCTTGTCTTTTAGATTTAATCAAACTTTCGGCTTCTAACAGCTTTTTTACGTGTGATGGGATTTTCTACCAGCAAATTTTTGGATTTTCTATGGGTAACCCTCTTTCTCCCGTTTTAGCCAACCTCTTTTTAGAGCATATAGAAGATGAACTTCTTCCATCTTTCAATGGTCCCAGTCCCTCCTTTTTCGTGCGCTATGTGGATGATATTTTAGCTTTGGTTCCTGATAATTTCAATGTTGATGCTTTTCTCTTTTTCATGAATTCCCTATATCCATCCCTTTCTTTCACACATGAATGGGAAACTAATTCATGCATTCCGTTTTTAGATGTTCTTATTTTGCGTAGCTCCAACCGGTTGTCCTTTAAAGTTTATCGTAAACCCACCCATACTGATTCCTACCTCCACTTTTTTTCCTTTCATCCCCTATCTGTCAAAATTAGTGTTGCCCAAGGGTTATTTTTACGTGCCCTCAGAATTTGTAGCCATGAGTACCTTAGTGATGAATTTGATCGCATTTTTAGATCGTTGTCCCAATTGGCTTATCCCCCATCTATTCTGTATAAAGCTCAATATAAAGCCAAATGTTCTTTTTATAAAACTCGACCTCATGTTGAGGTTGAGAAAAAGAATTTTTATTTTAGTGTTCCGTTTGTCCCATCTCTAGATACTCAAGTGCATTCTAGGTTACGTAAATCGCTGGATTGTAATCTCGCTTTTTCATACCCCAATAAGATTAAGTCTTTTGTTGTTTCTAATGCCCCCAGGCAGAATGTTTCCGCGGGTATTTATAAGATTAATTGTAACGATTGTGATAAATTCTATATAGGTGAAACAGGTCGTTGTTTAGATACTAGAATTAAGGAACACAAACTTGATTTTCGCAATAGGAATTTTAACAATGCCATGTTTGTCCATTCTTTTGATAATAATCATTCTTTTAATTTTGATAATAGTAGACTTATCTATAAATGTCCAGATGTGCATTCTCGCAAAGTGATTGAATCATCACTAATTAAGACGTGGAAATCCAACACTGTAAATTTGAACCAAGGTGTCATAACTTTGAACCCCCATGTAGCCAGCCTCGTGTCTAATGGCATCAGTTTCCCGCCTTGATGTTTACCGACTCTTGTTATCCCCTCACCTGTCGTCCCTCTTATCAATTTTCCTTCTTTTGAGTGATTGTCAAGTTTCCGGTTTCCTATATAAATGTAATTCTGATTTTCTTTCACTGCCCATGATTATGTCCACTGTACGTTGGTCGAAAGCTCGGGAATAAACTTTCATTACTTATTGTGGCTTTTGAATTAGATATTTATTTGACTCAAAGTGATAATACTTTAAATTACATCGATTATGTTAGCCACGGATTATTTCGCCTTCATTCGTCTCCTGTGTTCCTGCTTCCCCTTGATCCTGCCCCTGTTCCGTCGTCTTGAAAAGTGTTCCATTCAATCCCATTCCCAAAAAGAACGCTTGCATTTTCTGAAACGTTGTATGGAAGAGAAGGTGGTGCCACGTTCAATGAAGTGGGTATTTCGTCATAAACCTACTGATCCGTTTCCTGACAGTGCCCGTAGTGCTTTACAAGCGGCCGTTCTGGAGGCCAAGGCTAAGTGTGAATTTCACTTCTTCGAGTTACGTAAAGCCCGTCGCAACCTCAATGGTGCTATCCACTCCCCGGCTCTTGTCAATGATATTGAAGAGACTATCCGGTTCATCCGCAACAAGAAAGTATCTGCCCTGCGATCCCGCCTGGAATCCCAACTCACCCATCTGTGTGATACAAGTATTTGGAGCAAGTATAGTAAGAACAACAACGTTATTAACTTATCTTCGTATTCTCCTTCTAAATATGAACTTGAAGTCCTTGGGTTTGGTCTTAAATTTGCTCTCCCTGCTAACCAAAAACATTTCCCTCACTTTGTCCGCAATTTTAACATTTTGTACAACAATTCGATAAGTAATGGTTACTTGTCCTCTGTTATAAGTTCTGTTTTTAATGATCTTTCCACCCAGTCTGCTTTTCCCAAGCGCTACATAGATGCCCTTATTTCTCTGAAGAAGAAAGATGCTATTAAGATTTCCCAGGCTGACAAAGGCGGTAAGATTGTCCTTCTAGATTCTTTTGCTTACAATTCTAAACTACATGATATTTTTAGTGATAGTTCCAAATATAAACGCATTTCTTTTAACCCTCTATCCAAAATTCAATCTGATTTCAATCGTGGTCTCAAGGTTTTGTCAGAACTTACCCAGATTCTAAGTCTTTTATCATGTCTTATAAGTCCTCCCTTCCGTCATTACCGTACGCTTATGGCCTCCCCAAGGTTCATAAAGAAGGTTGTCCTCTGCGCCCTATTATCTCCTTCATCAATTCACCAGCCTATCGCCTGGCTAAAAAACTCTCCACTTTGATGACCCCATTTTTAGGAAAATTCTCCTCTTCACATCTTAAACATAGTGGCGATCTTATTTCTAGGCTTAAGTCTTTGTCCCTGAGACCATCAGATCGGTTTATTTCTTTTGATGCTGTTTCGCTTTTTACCAATGTGCCTCTAGAACCCACTTTAGACTTTTTATCTCGCCGACTTCCTTCAATCGACCATCAGCTCCCTATTCCAATTGCTTGTCTTTTAGATTTAATCAAACTTTCGGCTTCTAACAGCTTTTTTACGTGTGATGGGATTTTCTACCAGCAAATTTTTGGATTTTCTATGGGTAACCCTCTTTCTCCCGTTTTAGCCAACCTCTTTTTAGAGCATATAGAAGATGAACTTCTTCCATCTTTCAATGGTCCCAGTCCCTCCTTTTTCGTGCGCTATGTGGATGATATTTTAGCTTTGGTTCCTGATAATTTCAATGTTGATGCTTTTCTCTTTTTCATGAATTCCCTATATCCATCCCTTTCTTTCACACATGAATGGGAAACTAATTCATGCATTCCGTTTTTAGATGTTCTTATTTTGCGTAGCTCCAACCGGTTGTCCTTTAAAGTTTATCGTAAACCCACCCATACTGATTCCTACCTCCACTTTTTTTCCTTTCATCCCCTATCTGTCAAAATTAGTGTTGCCCAAGGGTTATTTTTACGTGCCCTCAGAATTTGTAGCCATGAGTACCTTAGTGATGAATTTGATCGCATTTTTAGATCGTTGTCCCAATTGGCTTATCCCCCATCTATTCTGTATAAAGCTCAATATAAAGCCAAATGTTCTTTTTATAAAACTCGACCTCATGTTGAGGTTGAGAAAAAGAATTTTTATTTTAGTGTTCCGTTTGTCCCATCTCTAGATACTCAAGTGCATTCTAGGTTACGTAAATCGCTGGATTGTAATCTCGCTTTTTCATACCCCAATAAGATTAAGTCTTTTGTTGTTTCTAATGCCCCCAGGCAGAATGTTTCCGCGGGTATTTATAAGATTAATTGTAACGATTGTGATAAATTCTATATAGGTGAAACAGGTCGTTGTTTAGATACTAGAATTAAGGAACACAAACTTGATTTTCGCAATAGGAATTTTAACAATGCCATGTTTGTCCATTCTTTTGATAATAATCATTCTTTTAATTTTGATAATAGTAGACTTATCTATAAATGTCCAGATGTGCATTCTCGCAAAGTGATTGAATCATCACTAATTAAGACGTGGAAATCCAACACTGTAAATTTGAACCAAGGTGTCATAACTTTGAACCCCCATGTAGCCAGCCTCGTGTCTAATGGCATCAGTTTCCCGCCTTGATGTTTACCGACTCTTGTTATCCCCTCACCTGTCGTCCCTCTTATCAATTTTCCTTCTTTTGAGTGATTGTCAAGTTTCCGGTTTCCTATATAAATGTAATTCTGATTTTCTTTCACTGCCCATGATTATGTCCACTGTACGTTGGTCGAAAGCTCGGGAATAAACTTTCATTACTTATTGTGGCTTTTGAATTAGAATATTGGAATATATCTGAAAATAGTTAATACGACGCGATAGCGACATGTCTGCGCTAGCTTTGGTTACAGTACCACTTTTAAAGATATTTTGGTCAAAACCCAAAATGTCCATTAGAGTTTTATCCATAATTAGTTCAATACCTTTTCCACTTATAGTGAGAGACAAAGTACCTTCTTTTTCAGAAAATGAAATATGTTGGTCATTAATCACTTCATTTAAATAATCTACAACCAATTTAACTGAAGTAATGATGCGAGGCATCAGCACTCTTGTTTCATGTAAGATACCACCGAAATGCTCTACACACTTTCTGTATAAAGATACGCTCCATTCTGTATCAAATTGATTTGACCTTTCACATGGTAAATGTTGCATATTAAATTTTCCATGAACAGCTGCAGAATGATGTCGCAAGAACTGATGAAAATCTTTTGAACAAATTAATACTAGATCATCATCATTTAATTTACTTATTGCAATATGATTAGATGATTTAATATAAGTCAATGTTGCCACTTGTTTACCATCAACTCGAAGGAGATAATTAAATTTCTTCAATAATGTTTCAGGAGTCATGTTTGTCTTTCTTGGCTTAATCACAATCTTCTTCACCAACGTCTTCTCATTTTTTGGAATAAGATCTACATAATAAGCTTCCTCTCGATATATTAACTGTTTATGAGCACTTATGTGGTAATTAACGTTAAAATTATCATAGCTTGTCAAGGCGCTAGCGAGGTAACCTAAATCATTTCTTAAACTTGGACTTAAACCAACAATCCAATCTTTCTCAACTACATGATGTATATAAGTATAATCATCATTGTGTGGAGTAAATTGGGCAATATGTTTACACGCTTTATTCAAGAAATCATATATAAACTTTTTACATGATAAGAGATCTTTCTTTGGCCACTGTGGAATGTATACTCGGCAGCCCTTTTCACATTGGTAAGCAGCTGTACGTCTCATATTAATAGTCATCACCTCATGATCAAAAGTATAGACACAGTTGCTATAAACAAGTTGAGTGACACCCACTTCCCAATTCCCATTTAGCTGTTGTGCATGATCAATGGGAGTAGAAAAGAGTGCGGCTCGATTACTAGTAAATCTCTTTGTAGCCGCATTGCTAAGCAAAATATGATAAAACGACATTTTTATATTGCTAATCTGCAACTTTGCATAACATCATGAAGACTTGGATTTTGGACTCTCTACAATATATCAGAGTTGATCGTGATGGAAACGTACATTTCAAAAATTCTCATGGTCATACATCAAGAGGAATTACATTAACATGGCGACAATTTGTCAACCTCAATGATATCATGAGGGATTTGGAATATTTTGAAACATTAAGATTCATCTCCCTGGGTGATCAAGTTTGGCTTCAACATTACAGAAATGAAATTCAAATCTACCATTCTCATTCCGCAAACTGTTTCTCATTTCGCAAATACAATTGGGAGAAGTATAGAAGATACATACATCGCTCCATCATGACATTTATTCGTCGTGAGTTCATCGCCCTACTATGCAAATCTTAATCAGACATGACTATCACGCACCATGAGTTGGAAATTAGATTCCCTACAACGTATTGAAACGGATCATGATCGAAACGTCTATTTCAAAGATTCAACTGGAAATGTGAGAAGAGAGTTTGCTTTATCTTATCGCCATTTTCAATCTCTACATCATATCATGAAGGATTTAAAATACTTCTATATGAAAAGACATTCACGTATTGGAAATCGCATCTGGTTGCGCGTCAACAATCGGCGAATTCAACTCTATCATTCCCAACTTCATACTAACTTCACATTTCATCAAGGTAGTTGGGAAAAGTATAAAAGGAAGGTACATCGCTCAATTTACTCATTCTTTCATCATGAAGCGCCATCGCTACACCATCGTCAACATTCTCCGTCGCTTCAGACTCTACACCAAAATCGATCTCACAACATTACACCAACAGCTTCCAAACAGCAAGTATTACCCGGGTCGTCCTCAAATGTTAGTGGTGAAGATGAACAATTCACGGAATCTTCAACTCTTCCCAAATGGGACTGTACAGATTCTCGGCGCCCTTTCTCATTCATCGGCGCAGTCAATGCGCTTAGAGCTACAAAGACTACTACGTCGGATATGGAAGAGGGAGAGGTGTGTGATGTCGAATCTGACTGTGGACAATATGGTGATCTCTACTCAATTGAGTGACAGTCTATCATTTTTGAAGATTCGTACCAGCAGTTACAGTTTGTGTTATGAACCCGAACTTTTTCCTGCAGCTCTCATTAGTTGTTGGTTACCTGTGCATGTGGCAATCTTTCATAATAGTAAAGTGATCATTACTGGACTAAAATCTCATGTACAAGCAAATATGATCCTAGACTATCTCATTGAGTATGTACGTACCCAGCGGATTGTAAAATAAAAAACAATTTTTCCAACATGATGTTTTTATTTCAAATCATGATAGAACTTACAAATCATTTTTTCATTAGAGGATGGATTACATGAAAAGTTTTGAATAACAGATGCAAATCGAGATACATGTAAACGTCTTAAGATGAAGTACAGTACAAAAGCACCACACGTTGATGAAAGTGGATGTTGTAGTATGCGTTCATTTCGCTGATATTGACGCGTATGTTTTCTCAACCACTGCTGTGTTGGTATATTTGGAGGTTGAGCAAGAGAGTCAAATAGTTCACCACGTCGGTCTTCTCCAATAAAGATCGCTTTCCAATGCTCACCGCCTAAATTCTGTGAATGAGTGTTTAGCACAATAAAGATGGGATAGTGATTTACTGCAGGTGGTAAGGTATCGAGTGAATAGACATTATCGAAAGCTTTCAACGTCGCTTCGTCTGCATTACGCTGCACTTTAGTCTTAATATCGTCAGCAGTCAGCCAACTCATTAACGATTATACTGAAGAATCACGTCACGATGCTTTGTAATTTCAATATTTGAATCGAAGACTGCATAAATTAATACATTGATCGTCTCAGGTAGTGTTCTTTTGAACGTCAAATTCAAACGAATATTATGAGGCACGTTCGCTTGACGATAGGGTGCACTAATATCGCTGTCAGCAGTCAAATCAAATGCATAAATAGTATATCCACTCTTAAACTCTTTCATAGTCAGTCCGTTGGTGTCATCCGTATTGTAAAAGCCAAAAACATCCATAAAATCAACATAACTGCGCATAAATTGATCCGAAGCAAAATCTGGTTTGTAGGGTGGACCAGGATGACTCACACCATTTACACGTAAAGCAATTTCACTTAACCGATTGTGTTTAAAATTGAAAGGATTCTTCTTTATATTACCATTAAATGCATCATTTTCAACCATTGCCACCATGAGGAGCTTCGGTGCTTCCGATGGAAAGAGGCCATCTTTCATGAAACTCTTTTGATCTTTCGGAATTGTAAAGGTGAGAAGCTTTGTATGCTGAACGGGGTAAATGGCATTTTGGCGGTTAAGGCCTTCAGCATGCCCTCTAATGACACTTGGATTCGGTACTACTCGACGAATGTAAAGTGCAATATCTTCCACATGAATTCTAAAATTGTCAACTTTAGCAAATGCATTTAGCGCAAATTCAGGCTTATTCAATGTCAGCTTGAGTCGCATGCTGGTATTACACAGTAAAAACTTTGACTGTCTAAAGAAGTCTAAATTCAGCGGACCATATAGCTGACATACTCTACTATCTTTAATCATAGCAGATCGCTTTACAAAGCCACTGTTTGTTTCAACATCAAATTTTCCTGCTTCATCTCTGTACCATCCCATGGCTTCCATATGACTTTTTTGTGCTGCTGGATGAAACTGTGATACATGATTGAAATATGATTTATAGGGATAATCGCTTTGACCACCTTCCACCTGCTGCTCTCCAATCGTTAGAGAAACATCACGAAGTAATGTAGTCAATGGTAAATTATTCAGTCCAACTTTATGTGTATCGTCAATAGCAGTTCCATCTGCTTGCTGAATTCTAAACCTCAAATCAAGCATCGCATAACTCAAATCTATGTAGTCATCACTACCACCAGGAATAACAAATTCAATGGGGCCAGCATTCTCAGCTGTTCGAGGATGATAATCTACAATATTTGAACTAAGAATATCTGTCTGTATGGCTTGTTGATCGAATAAACAAAAACCGGAAGTTTTACACTCCATGATTAGAAGTTATAGCAGCGTCGTCGTTTAGCGCCTGATGAATGATTAGAGCCTCTGCGACGTTTGCGTGAATGCCTTTTGACTGAAGAGCGCACCTTACCAGCTCCGCGATGTTTCCTCCTTCCTTTTTTCATTCGTTTAGGTGATTTCTTTCCTTGAGTAACACCAGCAAAGGTCTGCTTCAATGTTTTTAAACCGCGTTCCTTTCCACGATTCAACAAACTGCTCTTAAAACTTCTACCTCTGGAAAGATCACTAGCAACATCACCAGCAAAGCCAACGGCATTACTTAAAACATTTCGTTTTAAAGATCTACCGACATTGGATATGAGAGGTGCTACAACAGATTTCAGTGCACCAAGTATGCTACCTCCACGTTGGCGGCGAGCGCCGATGTAAATTTGTCCTCCACCACTTACATAGGAGGGTCGTGAATAAAATGAGGCAGTTGGATTCATAGCTCAAACCCTAAACATTGTTAGTTACAACTTTGCATGAATCACTGTCGATCACTTAGATGAAAGATGTCGGCACGACGCATCCAAGAGTTCATACTTGAAGGATAACCACTCCATTTAACAAGACACCATTCTTCACCTTGCCGTTTTTTACATCGAATGATTTTCTCTACCAAATATGTTTCACTTTCAGTGACTACCTCAATCTCATCGCGGTAAAAGCTACCCTCAATTTCTTCATTATCGTAATCTTTCAACTTGTAGGTGGTCGGAGAGTCTTTTTGATTAATCCTTGATACTGTAAATACCTCCTCTGTCCAATTCGGGAGGTACCCTTTAGCAAAAACACTTTTCACTTTTGAGATACGAACTTTATCGCCAATTTTCACATCACTTTTCACATGAGTGCGTTTACGTTGGAATGATTCGCGCACTTTATCTACATTGTCAGCATTTACATCTACTGGTCTGAGTCCAATAGAACGATGGATAGAGTGATTGTAGGCATGGAGTGTATCTTGTAGAACCTTTGTCCAATTTTGTGTCAAGTTGGCAGTAAAATGTCGCCACAAGCGATTTTTTAATGTGCGATTAAAACGTTCAACGAGTGCAGCTTTATAAGCGCTCTTTACACTAAACAACTCAATGTCATGGCTCTCAAATAATCTTGTCACATGCTGATTTTCAAACTCTTTTCCTTGATCACTCTGAATTCTTTTTGGAATGCGACCTTCTCGAAAAATTGTTTGGAATGCTTTTGATACTCCTTTCCCTTCTTTAGTTTTTAAAGGTTGAGCCCACGCATAACGCGAGAAAATATCAATGACGGTTAAAATAAAATTATTACCCGAGTTATGTTTTGAAATGGAGGCAACATCGCACAAATCTGCTTGCCACTGTTCATCGATGTCATGAACAATATAATGGCGGGTGCGGTACTTCTTTTTCGCTTGTTTGTGGAGTGTATAGGTAGCCTGACCCTTTAACCATCGTTTCACTTGTGATTGTGGAAGACCACTCGCTTTTGATAATTTCTTGATAGATGCAAATCCTGCCGGATGTTTTACATCATAATAGATTGACTTCAAACGTTCAGTCGATGACGACTGACTCTTTTTCCTCCTTCTCATTTTTTTGTTTTCTTGCCTTTCTACATTTACAACAACTGCAGCATTTAGCTTTAGCGGTTTTGCGATCGTGTTCACATTGCTTAGGGGTTTCATTATGAGAGCTGGCGCAGCAAGTGCAAGTGACAACGACATTCACCTCTGGCGGCTCATTACATGGCAAGCAACACATCTGCTTCATATTAATAGTCTGAGAACATGTATTTCCTGGGAGGAGCTGTTTTACGTTTTCCTTTTACCAGTTTTAGTGGCGATGTAGATCTACGTCGAGTTCTTCCTCTTGTTTGCTTAGTGAGTGTGGGAGGGGATGTAGCAGGTGACGCCTTAAACCAATTTGTTGGCATTTTCATCGTCTGAAGCATTGGAGTAGTAGCCACTGTTGAATCAAGTTCTTTCAATGTCTCATTATTCAAAGCAAATTTTGGCACATTATGCTTTTTCAATAGTTTAAGAAAGTATGACCAACCAGGTGGAACATAGCCCTGACGGCGCTTTCTACGTGTCGCATACTGAATCAAGTCTTCATAACGTGAAGCATCAATCACTTTATTTTCATCTGTAATGATTTCTCCTCTATCATTTACATTGAGATGGGGTTCAATACTGTTGAAAAGAGATATGGCATGTGCGCGAGATGCTAAAGGTGTAGCAGTCGATACAGAGTCACGCATCTTATTCTTCAAGTTTTTCAATTGCTCAACAGTTTCCGATTGTAATAATACAGCACGATGTGGATCTTTGATGTGAACATTTTGCTGATAATCTATTTCTTTCCTATACATTTGATTTGCAAGAGGTTGCTTTACTTGCTGCATGGCAGTCAATTGTACATATTCATCCTGAGGAATAACAATCATGCGAGAATAAGAACTCATAGTTTGTAGATAATCATGGGAGTTTTCAAAATATCACTTCGAAATCTAAATTCTTCCGGACACTCTTGCGTAAAGTCAATGAATAAGTAACCGTATGGTTTTTCAGTAGCTGCTTGAAAAATTTCAATTAAGGCTTTTGATCCTCTGGGTGCAACTTGTCGCGCTAAAATTTCAAATTGACTTTTATCTCGCGGATTCTTGAAAATAGCATAATAGTGTGTATTCAGGTTTCGTGTACGAGCTTCTTTTCCATCAGGAAACAAATTTTGTGTAATATAGATGATAAAACACCTTTTATGGTGTGCTGCGCGAGTGAACATATCTGTAACATCTTTTGAATTCTTACTTTCTTTTAATAAATCATCCAATACAACAACATCATTAGACTGAAGTTTATCCACTGGAATAATTCCTTCATGTCGAATAAAGTTGCGACTTTGCAATTCCTGAAACAGCGACGGTTGATAAATACCATAACACCAAATCACTCGATTGATAGGTTCCTTAAACAACTCCCTTCTTTTATCCAATAAATTCAGCGTGAAAACAGTTTTACCTGCATGAGATGGACCTGATACAGTCAGAACTTTATCACATTGAAGTCTGAAATCCATTTTATTACTTTGAGACTCAACATTTGCATAATTAACGCTTAGAGCCAAAGATATTTCCCAATAGGTTGCCCACGGCAGGAGCTATCATTGGAAGTATTGCTGAAAGGAAACCGCCCTTTTGTGTTAGAGTTTTCCTCTTTCTTTGAAGGGCGACTTTAGGATTGGAGATGAAACGCAATTTTGATGCATATCGCTTAAGTAGCTTTCGTTGTTTTGGCGCTAATTTCTTCGTCCTCAACTTCCTCACATGAGAAATAATTTCACAAATGAATTTATCGTTAGCATGTCGTATAGCATTGTATCGCTGATTTGCTTTCATTCGTCGGAGAGCTTGAATGGCTGAAGAAAACTTTTGACTTTTACGTTTCGTCATTTTACGTTTCGCCATTTTCCGTGTTAGTCTTTGCTAAAACCTATCTTTACCACATTTGCATAGGTACTAACTATTGCGACATAAGTGACACTCGAAATGAGCAATATCACAGTGGTTACATTGGCAAAGTTGAATGCAATTACGTATGAAACAGCGTTGACAAAAAGCATGCTTACATCTCTTGAAGATGCGCTTTTCATTTCCATCCTTTCGCTTACATACATCGCAACACATAGTTTCACCGTTACTGATGTCTATAGCAAGTCTTTTTGAAGATATGAATTTGCTAGCCTTTTCTAAATAATAGACGCATGTACAGAAGGAATATACTTCGAGAGTGAGCAGACATAGCTCGAAAACCAGTTGTGCTACAATCAAGTACCACTGCATTTTCAATTTTTCTTTATGGAAAGTTGAATGTGAATATCTGAAATCGCTTCAATCACTAGACTGCTACCATGATGGTTAAATGCGTTAAGACGTTCAGCAATTTTTATCATATGTCTTTTAAAAAATTCTTGGGGGTGATCTACCACTTCCATTGAATAAGAAGCAAAATGGAAAGAGCGACTTTCCACCTCTTCCTTTCCAAAATGACTAAACTTAATTTTCGCAACTAATCGCGCCATGATAATGCTATCAGAGAATGTATTCATTAACTCTAGAAATAGAGTGCTAGCATCATCGACCACTGCTTCGATGTCGGTCTCATCTTTATGAAATTTTATCACATAATCTTGAACAGCTCCTTTTAAACTTTGCCTATGAAAACGTAATGTTCCGCAGTCGTTTGAGAAGGACATGATCGCCCTTTATCTAACCCATCCATTGCATGAAAACAACAACTCTTCTCATAGTAACATTTATTGAATAACGGTAACAAGCATGCATTATAAATCAATGGTTTGAAAGAGATAAAATAGATACAGCTGATAACTATCATACAGCGAGCAATGATAACCATACAGGACTTTGGCAGTGTTGAGGTAAGGAGGAAAGAAGCATTGGTTATGAACGTAGCTACTACAACGAACAGACAAAATAGGAACACACAAATCCTTAAAACGTTTCGTGACTTCATGATAATGTTGATTCACTCTACTATCCCAAGGCGGGAGCAAAATATCATCAATGATTAGATTGGGAAATACTTTCCTCTCCTTACCAGGATTATTACAAAAGATGCGTATAACATTGAAAGCAGCTAACCATCGTTTAAAGTCAATAAGAAGAGCACTCTCACAAGAAAAGCCATAGTCTTGCAAATATTTCAGATTAAGTCCATGAATGTGTTTTCTCGCCCATTGATCAACATTGGGATCGCAGTTGGCATGTTGATGATAGACACTAACAATCTGATATGTCCAATTGTTCATAGCAATAGCACTGAGCTCCTGTACAGGTTCACCCTCACAATCCATAAAAATGATGATAGAAGCCTAAAACGGAAATTTACACATCTAAGGAAGCGTTCTATAACATATTACAAAATGAAGAATTACATCGATGCTTTTCACGACAAAATACACAAATGATATGATGGCAACGAAGAAGTAAAATGTATCTAATAAGACCACGTCTACGACACTCAAAGCACATAAGCGAATTGTCATAGGGTAGAGTTAGGAAAGGACTAGTAATTCTCCTTCTTTGATTTGCGTTTTGATGTAGCATTCTTCTCCGACTTGCGCTTCGTACCACTGCTGTTGAGGATTTGATCAATTATGTCATCTACGCTGGCTGGTTTTGGAATATATAGGATGGATTCCATATGCATGGAGAGAGAGGCTATTTTATTATCTTTGTGCTGACCATAATATAGACCATTCACTTTGAAAAGGATATCCCAAGTACCTTCTCCGAGCTCGTCGCATGTGATGATTGTTGAATGATCTCCCTCCTTCTTATAGTAAGTACACCAATGTGATACCGGTAGGCAAATTTGATTACCATCCCAAATCTTTCTATAGGGAGTATCCTTGTCATCTCTCGCTTTCCACTCTTGAGCAAGAGGAGTAGGAATGTCCATATTTAATGTCACGTACTCCTCAATAATATCGAGTTGGCGGCGAATGTACGTACTCACGGGATCAGTATGTAGTCCCCATACTGATTGCGCATTATCTTGACATCCGTGGAAGGGAGCATTCCCGTTTGGAGTACTACGCTATGATCGTCATAACGCAAGACTTGTTTAAATTTACGCTGTAGCGGTGTAGGATTATGTACCTTGGTTGTTTCTTCCACTGGCCTCAGTTGTAGATGATCTGATCGGAGCGAACCTTGTAACGTTTGACCGTCATTTTGTCCTACTAGTGCAGCAGATGGAGTAGATGCCTGAAAATGAAAAAAGATTGTATTAAGTTTACGTTCAAGGGAGGAGAGGGAGGGAAGCAGCGACTTACCATTTTAGTTGGATAATAGAATAGAGAGAGAGAAAATGTGCGTCCGTCACTCGTGTGATTCAACGATGGAATGATTCTCACTGTGGAAGGCTCGCTATTTATAAAGAAATGCTTGATTCTCATTGGATGATGATCCTCATTGGACAATAACATCAAGCTGATTCCAAAGCCGTCAGCGAAATTTGATGAAACAAACTTTGGTAAAGGTCCCAGGTCGAAATTCCACACTTTGGAAAATTTTTAATTTTTCCCATACAAAGTCACTCTGACACTTAGGATTTTTTCAGGTGAGCTCCGACCTAAAATCTTGTAACCGCTCTAACTTTTGAACGGCTGCTCCGATTGACTCGCAACGAAAAATGCGGTCGAGCAGTGTTTCATCCTCTTTCCAATGCAACTCGAACGAACAAAATCCGTCCACTAGAACCAAAGTTAGAACAAAGGGGGGGGGTCAGCGAAATTTGATGAAACAAACTTTGGTAAAGGTCCCAGGTCGAAATTCCACACTTTGGAAAATTTTTAATTTTTCCCATACAAAGTCACTCTGACACTTAGGATTTTTTCAGGTGAGCTCCGACCTAAAATCTTGTAACCGCTCTAACTTTTGAACGGCTGCTCCGATTGACTCGCAACGAAAAATGCGGTCGAGCAGTGTTTCATCCTCTTTCCAATGCAACTCGAACGAACAAAATCCGTCCACTAGAACCAAAGTTAGAACAAAGGGGGGGGGTCAGCGAAATTTGATGAAACAAACTTTGGTAAAGGTCCCAGGTCGAAATTCCACACTTTGGAAAATTTTTAATTTTTCCCATACAAAGTCACTCTGACACTTAGGATTTTTTCAGGTGAGCTCCGACCTAAAATCTTAAATGGCGTCTCACATGTAAACGAAGACAGATAGGAACAAGCCGTTTGTTTCAGTGAATTTGTCTCACTCTTAGCTTTCAAATGACACCTCACTCGACAAAATCCGTCCACTAGAAGCCAAGATCGAAGCAAGCTGTCCAGAGGGGGGGGGGGACGTCAGCGAAAAATTTTTATCTCCGATTGCTTTCAAATTCACCATACAGATGCAGAATTTCACGCTGAATCCGAATCTGGCCTCCGTTTTCACATCCGAGGCTTCGTTTGGACACTACACACCAAAACATCCCACAGTTTAACCAAGACAACCTAGACGGTCGCCCAGGTCAACCTAGACGGTCGCCCAAGTCCACCAGGCGGTCGGACACAGACACCCGAGGCTCACACACTGTCGGTCCAGAGGGGGGGGGACGTCAGCGGAACCTCGCCGGCACATCACGACACTGGCGGACCAGAGGGGGGGGGACTCAGCCACGACGGCGGCCATCTTGCGCTATCTGGTGTTCGCCGTTTTCTTACTACTCACATGTCACCGATGTTAGAGCAATTGTTTGTGAAGCCATTAATGCTTTAGAGACAAAGAGGTAGAGCGTCACACAAATCCAAGGAATGCATTTGTTTAAGAAGGGTAGAAGGATCATTTGCTTCTCCAAGTGCCACTCGCAAATCTGAATCAGTGAATAGAATGTGTAATTCGTTGCGCAACTTCTCTTCTTCTTCTTGAACTAAATCTGGGTGATGTTTCTTCAGTTCATTCACAAGTCGTACAACTTCAAATGCATCAGCTTTCAGTACATCAAATCTCGATGGCTGAAATAGTTTTATCCACTGAAGACTTTCGATGTTTTCAAATCGTTGGTCTAACTGAAAAATTAGTGTATCGATGATTTCGTACATTAATCGCTTAAGTTTATCCTTCTCAAATTGGGATGACGAAGATGATGGCTTAGGCCTACTTGGAGTGTAACCGCTGTTAAGGAGATGTTGCTCGTTGATTTGTGGGACTCTCTTTTCATGATTAAAAAAGTAAGGCTCATATTGCTTCGCTTCCTCGACGAACGTTTGAAAGGAAACTTCAGAGCGTAGTTCACACAAGTTTGCACGATAGTCTGCTACCTTCGAAGATATTTCAGCTGGATCAATCATCACACCTTGAAGTTTCTTTGTCATCATGTCGGATAATGCGAAAACTTTACGAAAAAAGAATAACAGAAACACATTCTCACAATTTCCCAATTGATATCGCAATCCTTTCGCTTCAGCGCGGGTGTAGCAATCAATTGAGCAAGCACAGGACTCCGAAGAAATATTTTCTAAAACATTGAAAATTTCACAATACTTAGAAGAAATAGCACAGACAGATTTTTCTCTCGTCAACCAACGCGTAGTTGACGCAAGAGGCAATGGACTGGATAACATAGAAGCACGTTTTGGTGAAGCGCGAAAAAATGTTGTCAAATTTTTCAAAAATCCGAAAAATATTGATACCAACGGAATATTCTTACTGACACTTTGTGCTACTAATGCCCATTTGTGTGCATAACAATGAACGAAGTTTGCTGAGGGCCAAATCTCCTTGATCTTAGTTTGCACTGAATTGTGCTTACCCATCATGTTACTTGCACCGTCGTATGACTGGCCGATCACTGAAGTATTTTTGGTTACACCAACGGACTCAAGACTTTCACATATTACACAGGCAAGATTGTTAGCTGATCTGTCTGCTGACACATTGACAAGGTCAATCAGATGTTCGAAGACCGATCCATTGTGAACAAGTCGGACACTGACAGCCATTTGACTTGTATTTGAAATGTCTGTTGTATCGTCAGCAATTATAGATATAAAAGGAGCACCTTTGATTCGATTCTCGATTTCACCGCGAACCTGATCATACAAACACTTAATCAAGTCGTTTTGAATATCAGGTGATAATCCTGAAAATGAGAGACTGTGATCAGGAGAGACACAATTTTTAATCAGCGGATCAGAACTAAATTCACTGAGGAGCTTAATCAATTCAATGAAATTTCCACGATTTGGACTGTCAGTGCTCTCTGAATGACCTCTAAAAGAAAGGCCTTGGCAAACAAGGAAAAGAGCGGCTTTAATATGATGTCGCATCATTTCTCTGTTCTTCCTCACTTCCTCGTTGTGCATATTTCTCAAAGTTTTGAACTCCTCATTTAACATTTCATCGATCCTTACTTTGCCAATAAGTTTAAGAGAGGTGATCGCGGCCAGATGCGTAGGAGATTTTATATGTCTCTTCACATGATTAGAGAAATTCGCCAAGTCGAGTAATCCTCTCGTCGATGAAAACACTGTCGTTTTTGGTTTAAAGATAAGGCACGGAAAGCAGAAAAGTGTCTTTCTAATGGGGCAACCAGTCAGCCATTCGTATTTTTGATATTGCACACTAAGATTGCACTTTCTCCTTCCTTCAAAGGTGAAAATCGGCTTATCTCTTCCTTTAGTTTTTAGTTCTATTTTCTTTGCGTAGGATAAAGGAGAATTTTGTAAATTTATCAATTCCTCGACAGTTGCCATGAGTATTCTCCGTTATAAGTAGCGATGTAATTGAGTAATAGCGAAGACCGGAGAGGGTGGTTACACTCTGCTAGCAGATATTGATTCTAGAATATCAGACAGCAGACACATGGCAGGAGGGCGACGCAGAGAGCAGACGTATCATTACAATGTTTGCTGCATCCAGACCAATCAGAGGCGCGCTATTGATAACTCTACTGCTGTACAGGTGTGATTCTGTCGCGAGATAGAATACTCGTATCTCTCCGCCTGTGTTAAAGAAGTTTTGTGAATTGGAAAACGGAAACATCGAACAAGATTATATGACCTTCATGTTAATCAAAATCCTATCATCACATATTTGTAATTTCATTTTCGTTTGTAAATTCCGGTGTATTCTCAGATTATTAGAATACTATAGGCGCTACGCCCCTGCCCATCTTAATCAAGTTCGAAAATTATATGGCGGATTCTTCTGACAGTAGTGAAATTGAATTGATTGATCAACCAACATCAACCTGTAAACTGGTGCTATCGGATTGTTTTACAAGGCAAAGTGGAGCAGCAACGGCCAGATGCAAAGAATGTAAGAAGATCATCAGGTGTACTAATGGAAATACGAGTGGATTAAGAAGGCACATGAAGCTGCATTTGAATGTTACAAGGAGCTCAGGTGAGTCTTTTAAAACATACGTAAACTATAAGTAGCTACACACATTCTGTGACATTCATTTACATGCATAACTGAATTAGTCCTTGTCGTTCACGTTGTGTTAAGCAAGTAGCCTAATTATGCATCTCCAGACACTGATAACAGGGGACGTCAAAAATTAATTGCAATTAATTGATTGATAATAAAAAATAATTACAATTAATTGATAGGTATCAACTGATAATTGCAATTGATTGATTGGTATCAACCGACAATTGCAATTAATTGATTAGTGTCACCCAATAATCGCAATTAATTGATTGCTTTCACTGAATAATTGCAATTAATTGATTGCTTTCGGATGCAATTAAAATTAATTGATTGCACGGCCCAAATTAATTGCAATTAATTTTTGACGACCCCTGACTGATAAGCCTAAGTATCTGGCCCCAAACTGGTCCCAAAATAGCAGGCGCCAGCAGAGTAGGCCTGTGAAAGAGATTGGGTACTTCTACTGTCTCCAGGGGTGATCAAATTAATAGCAATTAAGTTGGGCCGAGCAATCAATTAAGTGCAATTTTTCGGCAACACCAATCAATTAATTACAATCATCCGTTGATATCAATCAATTAATTGCGACCAATTAATTTTTAATCACCTCTGCCTACGATGGTGACGTCATTACAATCAGGGTCTTATTGACTTGTAAATAATATCGTGACCCACGTGCGCACGTTTATTTCATTTAACTGGTTGCCTATGGATATTTAAGTAACGAATCTTGGCTTAACGTTTTGTATTATGTAATAAAAACTATTCTATCAATGCATTGGAATTATTGCATGAGACCAATCAATTAATTGCAACCAATTAATCGCAAACAATTGCAATGCAATTGATTTTTGATCACAACTGATCCCCCATACATTTTTAATCCTTCCGATTCCATCATGCTTGGTTAAACTAAACCAGATCATCCATTGTGTGGAATGTTTAATCAAAGGCATTGTCGCACATCGGGATCGCATTATGCTTTTAATTGCCATATTTCATGAACTGAACTTATTTATTAGTAAAGCTTGTAATTACTTCTTATGCCAACTTTTATAATTTGCGATTCCGTATTAGCCTCGCAGACATTTATCCTTCTTTATTCTTGCAACTGTTTCATCGACTTATAATGAATGCTCTCATCTCACCGACCATGATGATGAGACAATATACTCGTAGATATTATTGATTCATTCATAAATGCAGGCTATTTCACATCCACAAGCTTATGCGATAATCGATGTGAACTGCATGACTCGTTCTTGGTCAATACATGAACTCTTGCATGCTTTACAATAAAAGCCTAAGCAGGACCTACACATTATTCACATTATCATTTGACTTTCTTGAATTTTCCCCAAGCGAAGCTAGTTTCAAATTCCAAATTAATTATTGTATATTTTTTCTTGCATGTGCTGCAAATTTATTCAACATTGACTAACACTAATATAGAATATGTAAGTGCAGCTGTGAAACCAGTTATCGATAGTGCAGAAAACTCAATTAAGAATTAGAAGAATACAAAGTCTGCATATTGTTGCGTTGATTGTAATAGTACACCTCAAACTACATAACATTTTATTTTCTGCAAGTATGTGGATGATACTACATGTACATATACATGTAGGTACATGTACATGTAGTAGGAGAACGCTGCTCACTAGCATGCCATCATGAATTGACATTGTTTTGCAGACGAAAATATGAGGCCTCAATCGTCGATGAAACGAAAGACAAGCAAGGAACCCAGTTCCACAGAGACTCAGGAGAAGAAGACCAAAATAACTCATTATTTCGGACAGGAACTCTCATCAAACACTTGTTTAAAAGAGGCAGCAATGGAAGCAATTGTGAAAGATTCACGAACACTGAATGACTTTGAAAAGCCCGGGATGAAGGCTTTCTTGCACTCGGCCAAACTCAATCCATCAGGTCTTGACAGACGAAGTATCATGAGAATGATTAGATCTAGATACAAACGTGAGAGAGCAAATCTGAAAAGCCTTCTTGACTCAAAAACATCAATCAGCGTTACAACTGATATGTGGACTTCAAATCAAAGAAAATCCTATATGATAATCACTGTTCATTACATTTCTGACAACGAAATGAAATCAAGGGTCTTGGATTTTCGGGAATTTGAGACGACACATGACGGTAACAATATTGCGAAGAGAATACGTAAACAGTTAGCAAAAATGAACATCACAGAAAAGGTTAGAAATGCAACAACTGATAACGGTGCCAACATTGTCAAAGCATTCAAACTCATGAAAAATGATGGCCTAGCCATAGCGAGGATTCCGTGTTTAGCACACAAATTACATTTAGTTATAACGACAGCTTTGCCTTTGTGGAAGATCTCTCCAAAATCACAGATTTCGAAGTCTGATTCATCAAGCGATGAGACCGACGATGATGATAGTACAGGTTCTGAAAACAGTGATGTTGAAAATGACGTAGATGAATTTCTTGATGAAAGTAATGATGAAGCCACCGGCACTGATGACGACAGAGGAAGTGAAGCAAATCAGCAGATGAAGGACATTTGTGAAGGGATACGAAAAATTAGAAGCTTCTGTAAATTCATTTCGAAATCACCGAAATTTCATGCGATTCTACGGAAAAAGTTGAGAGAGCGCTATGGCAATGATTTCGGAATTCCACACATTGACTGCAGAACTCGATGGAATAGCACATACACCATGATCAATGCTTACTTCGAAGTCAGAAGAGCTATAAGGGATTTCTTGAATGATCAGTATGAGGTGACGTCGAACTCTACATTTTCCGAATTGCTTCTCACAGTATCTGAGTATGAATCCATGAAAAGTTTAATTGATATCCTTCATCCCTTCGAAGCTGCAACACGAATGGTGTCAGGCTCAAAGTTCCCTACACTTCCAGTTGCTCTAACAGTTGTGAAGGGACTTTGCGGAAAATTGACCGTTGGTCAAAATGATAATCGCATGGCTTCAGACATCAAAAATAGACTGGTAGCTCGAATAACTCACTACTTTTACGATGATAATGGAAGCGATCTACAACAGGATATCAAGAGACCCTATTATTGGGCTGCTTTCCTATCCCCTACCTATCATGCCACTCTAACAGAGGAGGAACTGTCGACAATAAGAAAAGAAATGGAGCGGGAACTTCTTGCTCAAAAAGACATTTCCGATACACCAAGTGCGCCGTTGGCTGAAAATGATGCAACACCGGTTTCAAATAATAAAACTCTACAGGTGAGATTCATGTACAGTACAAGTACCAGTAGATATACGATATTTTTCACGTCATAGGTTAATTTTGTAATACAGCTAGGAACACAATAAAAGTTTCAAAATCTTCCATGACAGAAAAAAGACATTTCATAGGACGATTATCACAAATCTATTATGAGCTCATGCGTAGAATGCATGCATGTTGTCTACATACTCGTGGATTAAAGTCATTTATCTGTGTTCATCATATTTTGATTACAGCGGAGTTGGAATGACAAAACACTCTTTTCTTAGAAAAAACAAATCATTGGAATTCTTTTCTTTTCAGAAGTGACTCGAATGGGAGAGCGATCCTCTCAATTCTACGTGTAGTATTTCAATTTTCTTTAATGATGAGTCATTCAATTGCAGCGCACGACAACAATATTGCCTGCATGAATTTACAGAGTAACATGCTAATGATGGCCTCCAGTATCAACTTTGATTACGAATTAGCCAATATTTAGCTCATTGCATGTAAACTACCTAATTTGACTAGCCTGCATTATCATCGATTCAGATAATCATGAAATGAAAGTTCTTCGCAAAAATTTATGGTTTAAATACTTTTCAGACATTTCTGGATGCGTGTGGATTCGCACTTCCTCAATCAAGGGAAACAACTGTTGATGAAATACAGATGTATGAGATTGCGCTGAAATCTAACTCCCATTCCAACGACATTGATTTTTGGAGCCACTTTGGAAACAAATGCCCAGCATTATCAAGGCTTGCGCTTATGTATCTCACGACTCCGGCAACTTCAGTCCCATCTGAAAGTGGCTTCTCTGTCAGCTCCGCCATACTTACGAAGAGAAGGGGACGCCTGACCAGCTCAAATGCGAAGAAGCTTATGTTCTTGAAAGACAAGATGTTGTGATCTTTGATTAGATGACTGTTCTGAATATAGATTTCGTAACTGAGCCTATTGTTTTTTGTTTTCTTTAAATCTAAATGTACATCTGCTCATATGTACATTAGCTTTCTCAAAATCGGATCAAATGAACATCAAGACAGTAGGCTACTGTTATTATTTGTTGACTTACTTAATTAATGTAGTGTATCTTCGACAAAATTATAGAGCTTTTTTACTTTTGGATGTGAACATGATCAGTATAATCGAATCACCAACTGCATAGCAAATATAGCTACATGTGTAAGTTCGTGAAGTAGGCTTAGACATATTTTTGGAAATATTTGCTGTAGACCTACAACATCTTTAAGTCAAATTTAAGGAAGGATCAGAGCCTGGGCCGCAATATAGAAATGATGTAGGCTTATGAGCTCTGCTTTAACGACATCAAAAATAACAGCATCAAGTGTCTACTTTATATCAATTATCAGTAATACGATTTTAAGTGGAAATTCTTTACCAGATAACAAACTGTTCATGCTAAAACTTCATGAAAACTGAGGCTGTTATTGAAACTTTGAAGGAAAAAAACAATTTAGAAACAAACTTTGTAGACCAAATGCCTCCTACTGATTATGACAACCGAATTCTATTTAGACAGGCAAGAGAATTCTTCTTCACATGAAAATCAAATCTGAAAGAAAATTCTATTTTTCATGAGGAGAATCCGTTTTTGAAAGATTTTCTTCTAATAAGTAAATTGGAGATAGAAAACATGAAGAAGAGAAGAAATGAATGGAAATTCGTTTGCAGGACGATCAGCAGTTGTGTAAATTCTCCAAAATGCTTAACAGCAGGGAATCTTCAACTGAGTTCCTTCCAAAACAACTTGTTTGCGTCAAATTCATTCATTTCCTCTTCTTTGCAGCTTCTTTTCGTCTGTTGGACGGGAAGGTCAGAGGAAGAGAAAGAACAGGTGACTGTGTCCTCAAACTCCCGAATCCTCCGACTGTCGGAGAAGTGAGGAGAGGAGCAGCGGAGGCGTTCAACCGGCGTCCGGAGAAGACGCGGATTCGACAACGGACAGCCGAAGTTGGCGGGAGAGCGGTGTTCCTGGCGTAGGTATGAGAATAAAAGAGGGCTGTGGACCTCCGCAGACGGGGAGGTGGAGCAGGGGCTGTGGAATGATGAGCATTGGGAATTCCTGCAGGAGGACGAAAAGATCTTCGTTCTTCCTCCACGACGCTGTCTCGTCCTCGACATCCCTCCTCGTTGACAAATAAAAGAAAACGTGTCATTTTCATCATTTCAATCCACAAATGGAAGACATTCTGTGAATTCCTGTAATTGTTGAAAATTTTCATCAAACTTGCAATTAATTTACACCTCTGATTTTCACTCCACGGTGGTCCTGAACGACCTGAAAATCGAAAGCTCATCCTCAAATGCTGCATTTTCATGTTACCTATCGATCAACAACTTCGAGCAAAAACGAAGATAATCGATCGACTAGTGTCTGATAGACTTCGAGATTCGAATTTTTTGAATTTTCTTGAATTGGGATCATTTGAAAATATATTTAAAAGATTGCCCACTGAAAATTGAGTTGAGCACTTTTATGAGAAATCTCATGATCTTGTGCATTTTAGGCCTACTCTCGAGTGTACTACAATGTGCAGATTGATGCATGCACTTTGTAAGGCATCACTCAAATAACCTACCTGTACCTACTGGTGGTCTGTATATGAACCACACTCGATTTCTACATAAAAGTACAAAGTCTGAACCTTGGGTTGTGAATGCCGCGGAATTTTATGGTCGGTGCTGCCTAATGTATCTAAACAAAGTATTTTACAATTAAATTCGAAACTTATCTGTCCTTCAAGGGGAGCATTAATCAATATTTTGAAAGGAACGAAATATGGTGATTTGAATCATTTTGAGACTTGCTTATGACTTTGTTGATTTTGCTGCCCTTATGGGCTTTTTTATTTGCCACTGTTATCCAATCATTCTCACTTGTGTCGACTTATTTGACAAAGAGAAAGTTATTATTGTTATTGTCATCGAAATGTCTCTTTGCAAGTTCTGTTGCTGAGTCTTACTAGATGTTTTGAGTAAAAGGGGAAGCCATAGACAAATCATGATGACGAGTGGGTCAATGCTGAGCGGGCAGTGCAGCAGATTTGGAATTGGGGCTCCAAAGGTTAATATCGATTTTTTGGCATTTTCATTATAATTACTGATTTTTTGATTTAGTGATTTTCTGAATGCAATTCGACTTCATCAACACAAACTTGACAAGGATGTGAAGAATGAACAAAAGGCACAATTGACCTCAGAATATAAATTCTATTCAAACGCATAAGTGACTATATATTTTTTGTGTCTATATTGACTTACATTATTGCGAAGCGCTGCAAGTCATTGAATAAAGGCTTCCTGGCTAACGGGAAGTGTGCATGCCATAGTTCATTGCAACAAATTAGATTGGTTCAGAGTGCAAAGCTCGTCACGAGGTTTTAAGATACACCGATTGCTTTAATTACTGAATAGTGTATTACGTATAATACGTGTGTGAAGTTAGCGTAATCACTCAACGCAACTATTTTTATTTCGACTGTGTCACTCCCAAAAATCACCTCAACCATACAATCCGGGACCGCTGATAATGTGCCACGTTCACTGGCTTCGCTGCACACAAGGTAAAAATACGTCTGTTTCCTATCTAACCCTTTATAATATTAAATATCTTTGGCCCAGAGTCATAATTTTTGGCATGGAATGTCTTCAAGTCATTTCCTTTCATGGTCATGCACCCCTGTCTACAAAGCTAAACACATTTAGATTTGGCGAGCCTCCTAATGTCGGCAAGCACAGACATTTTGAGCAACTTTATCCACATTCAACAACATTTTCACATACCTAGTCGATCAGAAACATGATAATAGCACATTCACATGATGGAAAATGACTTGAAGACATTCCATGTCAAAAATTATGAATCTAAACTTAATACTTTTCAATTGATAAAAGAAAACAAAGAAAATTTCATTTTAACCAAAAACTTCAATCTGCGTCCCATTGGATATACATGCGTTTTCTTTGATTCTGTCCGATAAGAAGAGGAACTCAGTAGAACTCGGCAGTCGTGCAGATTCGTATTAGGCATAAGATATGCATCATTCTGTGAGAGTCTCATTTTCGGCCTCGTTCCCTGCAGAAACTCTTTGTGGCTGCTTGACTATAGAATCTTTCTGCTTCATCAGTTGGTACGGACGACGATTTCTGTTGCGCCGAATCCAATATCGGAAATTGAAGCATGCATATCATTGTGCCGTGATGACGAAAGATCGAACGCATTGACCAGGTAAGATATAAATGAGGTCGAGATATATAGGTAATATGATCTCCCGTAACCCAATCTCGAAATATATGTGAGATCAAAATTTCCCGGTTATTTTGGCTGAACTCCCGGATTTTCCCGGTTTTCCCGGTCTCGATCACCCTGATATAATATCATATAAATACACGGTTGATGAAAATTTTTGAAATTCAATGGAAATTTTCTCCTTGTTCCTTTGTTTATCAACCTGTGAATAACATGATTTAGTCACATGCTACCTATTTATTCATATCTAAAGGACCGACATCAAAGTGTAAAACTTCGTGATATCTTAAGTGATCCAATGTTTGTAAGCAGTGTTTGTCCTCAAGGATCTTTGTTAGGTCCGTTTTTGTTCCTTCTTTATTGTCATGATATCATACCAAAGCAACCTCTGACGAAGTATATTCAGTATGCGGATGATTTGAATATTCTCATTCCTATTTCAAAAGATGAACAAGAGTCGAAACTTCGTGTTATGGAAGAAATCTCTAACATTCAGAAATGGTCCGAGAATAATGATCTTCTTCTTAATGCGGTGAAAACAAAAATTGTAATTTTTGGAAAGCAGAATTTCACTTGCAACGATATTTTTTCTAATTTATCGTTTAGTGTTGTCCATAGAGTAGGGATACATGGTGTTGTCAAGAGCGCGAAAATAATCGGTGTCACATGTGACGAAGATACATCCTGGAGTTTACATTTTAAAGAGATTGAGCGTAAATGTTCACAACGTCTGTTTTTACTCAAGTCTCTAAAATATAATTTATGTCACGATGATTTGCGGAGAGTTTGCTATAACATTATTGAAAATTTGATGCTGTATTCCAATACTCTTTTTGGAGTTCTGTCATCTGAAACGAAATCTATGCTCTCTATGCTGTCTCGTATTTTTAAACGTTGTAAGAAAACAATTTGCAGACCCGGATGTATATGTCCGAATACTGTTGATAATCTGTCTGTCAAAAGGTTCAGAGCATTTGAGTCGTTGTATGTGAATTCAGGAGATCCATGTCATCCTTTGAATACATTTAGACCGACGCAATCCGTCAGACGTGTTACGATTCCATTTTGTCGCACAACTCGTAGACAATATGATATACGATATAAATGATATAAATGATATAAATAAGGTCGAGATATATAGGTAATATGATCTCCCGTAACCCAATCTCGAAATATATGTGAGATCAAAATTTCCCGGTTATTTTGGCTGAACTCCCGGATTTTCCCGGTTTTCCCGGTCTCGATCACCCTGATATAATATCATATAAATACACGGTTGATGAAAATTTTTGAAATTCAATGGAAATTTTCTCCTTGTTCCTTTGTTTATCAACCTGTGAATAACATGATTTAGTCACATGCTACCTATTTATTCATATCTAAAGGACCGACATCAAAGTGTAAAACTTCGTGATATCTTAAGTGATCCAATGTTTGTAAGCAGTGTTTGTCCTCAAGGATCTTTGTTAGGTCCGTTTTTGTTCCTTCTTTATTGTCATGATATCATACCAAAGCAACCTCTGACGAAGTATATTCAGTATGCGGATGATTTGAATATTCTCATTCCTATTTCAAAAGATGAACAAGAGTCGAAACTTCGTGTTATGGAAGAAATCTCTAACATTCAGAAATGGTCCGAGAATAATGATCTTCTTCTTAATGCGGTGAAAACAAAAATTGTAATTTTTGGAAAGCAGAATTTCACTTGCAACGATATTTTTTCTAATTTATCGTTTAGTGTTGTCCATAGAGTAGGGATACATGGTGTTGTCAAGAGCGCGAAAATAATCGGTGTCACATGTGACGAAGATACATCCTGGAGTTTACATTTTAAAGAGATTGAGCGTAAATGTTCACAACGTCTGTTTTTACTCAAGTCTCTAAAATATAATTTATGTCACGATGATTTGCGGAGAGTTTGCTATAACATTATTGAAAATTTGATGCTGTATTCCAATACTCTTTTTGGAGTTCTGTCATCTGAAACGAAATCTATGCTCTCTATGCTGTCTCGTATTTTTAAACGTTGTAAGAAAACAATTTGCAGACTCGGATGTATATGTCCGAATACTGTTGATAATCTGTCTGTCAAAAGGTTCAGAGCATTTGAGTCGTTGTATGTGAATTCAGGAGATCCATGTCATCCTTTGAATACATTTAGACCGACGCAATCCGTCAGACGTGTTACGATTCCATTTTGTCGCACAACTCGTAGACAAAATTCTTTTCCAATAGCTTTTTTGCTACATCAAAGTGGTTATGTAACACTCTGACATTGCTGTGTATTTTGATTTTCATTTTGACAAATATACTGTTTCTCACTCTCTCTACCTACACATGTATAAATGCAGTCCTAAATTCCTCATACTAATCTGATACGATTACTTTTTGATTTCCTTAGAGCCATGGTTTCATATTCATCTAATTCTATCGGTCAAAACTTTTTCATCATACCTGTATTTTCCAATAAAACTAATATTTGGGTAGTATGCAGATGCAACAAACATTTCTTGATATAACTGATCATGCGTAATTCATGCAATCACATGCTCAAAGCATAACCGAATGAAGTTGAAGCCTAAAGGGCAGAGTCGCAATTCTGATACTTGGGGCATTGTCGCAAGTATCCTCAACCTGCATTATATTTTACAAATATCATTTTTTTGTTATCGTAGCTACCTTGTACTGAAGTGATATTACGCATGTGACTTCTCTAGATACATGCCTACTGCGGAAGCCCAAACGATTTGAGAGTGCATTATGTGGTTGGGAGACAGTGCCGACATTGTTTAGCCAATCACAGAGCTGGAAAATGATACTTTTCATAAATATCCATCATACATAGTTAAGCTTTCAGGTATTCGCACATAATTTCCATGTGGAAGCACCACTCATTTCATCAAATACACTGAGCACCAGAGGTCGCTAAACTCGTTTGTCTCAAGTTACCACGAGATTTAGCACTGTCTCATATATCTCCACTTTGCGGTACCTTGTGGGCAAAAACCCCTTGACTTCGCCTATGAGAAGAATGATGCTAAACCTAAGTTGACGGTGTGGAAACGGCGGCCTCTTTGGTCTTTTCTCCTTTCGACAAACGGTCAATGTTCAAGTTTATCTGGATATGATAAACAACCAAGTATGGTGACTGCACTTCAACAAGCCTCTCCTGAATTCCAGCGTCAATCCAATGGACAATTCCGACATTTGTGGTTGACGCAATATGTCTGTCGAGAACTCTATCAAGTTCTGACGCCTTGGCGCAGGTACGGCTTCAACAATTGCTAATCAATCACCTACTCACCTTTAACTATATCAGCACATTTTTAAATGATGCTTTCTGCCTGTGTGTGTGTGCTCTCCTATGGAATACATCCGTCGTATATGCAAATTTGATGTGGATTCGTCTAGAGGGCATCAGCAATACCATAGACTCATTATATCACTAACAGTTGATCAGATCAACACATGAATAAATATATGTCAATTGAAATTTTTGTGAGCTTGTTGGAGTGTCTTCTAGCATTTTCGTTTCAAAGCACGATTTTGATTCAGAAAAGGCCTTCTGATTTTATGGACAATTTCTCTATGTCAAAGCGAATTTTAAAGCATCGGCCTGCTATTGCCGAGGACTTAGCTTTGGACTTAACTCTGTATCATGCCAACATAATAATATTGTGCTTGGAAATTTGACGTCAGACGTGTTCATTATTCCGTCAAAAAATTAAATATTTTATTTCTTGTTATAGGACCACTTTATCTGATAAAAGGATTTAAGAAATGCTACATTTTTTCAAAATAATGATCGTCCAAGGTTATGAATCCCAATTTCTCACAGACAAACTTAAATTTTGTGTGGGGATGAAATAAACGTGCATGTATATAAAAATACGAGCGTCACTTCAAGCACAGGCATGTTTTCAACCAAGTGTGCGTATTTGTTCATTTCACCTCACAAATATAGAAATATATTTGCAAAAATAGTGAACGCTGTCAGATGGTCTGACTTCAGATAAACCTCTAAATGCTTCATTATGAACGTGACAAAATGAAACTCTAATCTCAGAAATGTTGCACAAAATTGTACAGTTTCGCTTGAACAACATGATAAATTACAATCCTTTTAAAATGGAAAGAGCCTTTTACATCAGCAGCTTTGGCTTTTTCCGACTTCAACAAGATCAGAAAGATAAGTCGAAATCGCTGTGATTGTAGACCTGCCATTCCGTAAAAATAGACACCTAACAAATGAAGAAGCGGTCAATGATTCTATTCAGGTCTTGATGGCAATTCATCAAAAATTATATCAATTTATTATATTTTTACTTTCGATTCACAATTCATAAACACACATTTCATTTAATGCACAAAATCAAATCATACTCGTAAAATACACGTATACGTTGTCAACATTGTCACTGGCAACACATCTCACAATTTTTGTCTGACAAAAATCAGTTCAACATTTTCAATGCTGTAATTCCATACTTGTCTCATGTCTGATGAGCTAGATCTAAAATGTGGCATGAGAGTTGGATTTCATGTTGTTTCCTACGGAAGTAGGCTATAATGACATGACAAAAGCTGTTAATTGAATTATTAGCGACTAGAAATGCACGTTATGAAGTCGAAGCTGTTGCAAGTATTGGAGCCCATGAAGAAAATATTTCCACTGAGACTTAGTTTGACATGATCCCTACTTAAAATATCAATTCAGAAATGTTAGTATAATGAAGCTCATGTAGATGCACGTCAGCACGCTATTATCTACAAAAATAGAAAATGCAGCTAGTTTCATTTTGAATACTCTCACTGTGTACGTGTGCATGTATAAGTATTATAAGTCTAAAAAGTTAAAAGTAAAAACACAAGCCTTGCTTTTCTATCGGTTTCCTTGCGAAATGTTAGTCAGGACGCCTATTTGTAAGATTTCTTCTTTAATTGATCATAAGAGAAATTCATCACCTGATACACTTCCTTATCATGCAGCAGCCGAAGCTTCGATGCAATATTGTCGAAAAGAAAAGAGAAACACAAGCAAGTCATGGTCACGAGTAAAAATCATTAATAAGAATCATCAGTATCTATATTATAATCTAATCATTAATATAGAAGAGGTCAATTGTAATATCGAACTGTAAATTTGTAATATAGAAATCCATCATGCAATATCGAAAATGTCAAATCCAATACAGAAATCTACAATTGTAATATCGAATTTCAAAATGTGATATAGAAGATATCAGATGTAATATAGAAATCTACATTTGTAATATCGATGTCATAATCGGTGATGATTGAGTGAACTGTTGTACTGTTAAAGTAGTCTGCACTGTACCTTTTTGTGTATACGAATATGTTGCATCATAGACATGTTGAAACACGATTTAATCATTTGAATTTTAAATGTGAAGTTTAGTACAATATTATTTCATCAGCTTACAACAGTCACTGTTTTTTAAACTTGCAAGCGATCACGGAATCATGAAAGTCACAGAGGAATGCAAGATTTGTAAGAAATCATGACAACGGCAATTTCAACAGTTAGTAATGCGCAATGTGTCCGGGCCTAGCAACATACGACAACCTATCATGCGGCTGTCATGAATTTGGACGATCTGACTGTTGGTGTCTGAGAAACATTGAAAATTGCTACGTTTGTGCTTGTCAATGTTGCAAATTGTAATACTTTGTAACTTTTACATGTATTATAAACAGTCATATGATGGAATGAAATGTCATCTTTTTTATTTTATATGTATAGGCCTATACGCATTTGAAACTACTGGTATTAAGCAGGAAAAGAGCTAGCGCAATTGAATGCCACCCATGCAGAATTAAATGTAGATTTCAATATTACATCTGATATCTTCTATATCACATTTTGAAATTCGATATTACAATTGTAGATTTCTATATTGGATTTGACATTTTCGATATTGCATGATGGATTTCTATATTACAAATTTACAGTTCGATATTACAATTGACCTCTTCTATATTACACATGGAAATGGTGTAGTTTGGAAAGCAAACATGGAATAGTTAGTAATTAAACAAGTCAATTTTGTAAATACATGCAAGAGTAGTTA
Organism: Prostheceraeus crozeri; assembly: GCA_907163375.1. Taxonomy (NCBI): domain Eukaryota; kingdom Metazoa; phylum Platyhelminthes; order Polycladida; family Euryleptidae; genus Prostheceraeus; species Prostheceraeus crozeri. The sequence goes on from CAJQUW010003875.1 coordinate 143,636, forward strand.
ATAATGTGAACGCAAAAAGTGAGGATTTAAACGAGGATGCGAACATGGCGTTCCAAACATGTTAATATGAACATTTGAATTCGAACCGCGTTCCGATCATGTGAATAGGAACCGCGTTCCGATTGGGATTTGAATTTGAGTTCATGTTTCAAGGTTCGGTACAATCAATTGTGTACTGGGGTTGTAAGTAACAGCCTGTTCCGAGATTGAATTAAAGTGAGTGAATTAGAACAGGGATGCGAACATTTATTTCGGAACTTGAATAGATAGTTGTTTGTTTTGAGACTGCTTGCTCAAATGCGACAATTGTGACCATTGTGACTATGATGACAATTTTATTTATTTTCATAATGCGTTCTATTATTTGCTAATCAGAATCCCATTTACAGAATTTGTGAAAGAAAAACAAGAGGTTTATAATGTAAGTGTAATCAACCATAAAAAATGAAAGAAGGTAAGTCACGTCCCTCAGGGGACTCCGTTAATTTCAAGAAGTCCTCGGCCCATTCGAGGAATGTTGCATTGTTTGTGAACTCGTGTTCACACTCGTGTATAGGACACTTCGCCGACAGTCCTTTTCTCCTTTGGAGTGCTGTCACTGTTAGAGTCTTCCAGAGTTCCACCTTGCATCCGCAACACAAATTAACCTTCGCATCCAACGCTCCACCCATAATTACTTGGCTTTCATTGTGGTAACAGAACAGTTGTTTCTGAGTACTCATCATGAAGTAGATTCGTAATAGATTCTTAATGTCTACTCAAGTCACGAGGATTAGAACTTGCTTAATTGGAACATTGACATCCTTATCTATCCCTTTAGGGAAAATCGGAACCTCTCTGATTGGCTGTTGGGAATTCCTTTGTTTAAAAAGTATATAAGTCCTAGCTGTGTACCAATTCTCATCAAAGGTTCTAATCCTCAAGTACCATATTGAAAGTTATCTCTTATAATTACGCTAACCATGCATAGTATCACTACACCTCCCGCTTCTCCAGCTCAAGTTGAAAGGATCGAATCGGAACAGGCATTCGTAACAGGACCCGTAACTCCTCCGGAGTCATGCGAAGATGAGGATTGCATGGTCCAGAGTAGTGTGATCGAAACACCGGTGGAGGACATGATAACGGTGAAGACACGCTGTGGAAGAGATGTTCGGAATGCGCCCAGGAGGATCCACACGAAGCGAATATGTGTGCGTATGGAACCCGATGAAAAAAATCTCACAACTGCGCTGGAGTTCAGCATTATAGATCCACCAACGCCACGCCGCGCCGATGCCCTGGTGCCCCCAAGAAAACAAGAGTGTGAGTTCGTGTTGACTTAAAAAAACTCATTCCTTTTCCCAATATCAACAACATGTAACTTTTTATCTTAAATATGACTATACATAAATGAACAATCTTGTTTTGTAATTTCACAAATTAAATTCCTGTTAAGGATCGAATGGGAACTGGGGATATATTCATTTCTAAAAAATATCAACAAGTATCTCTGTGTTTAATGTTTCTAAGTCTAATATTTCAAATGCTGGTACCACTTCAGGATGATATCATAAACATTGCATACAATACATCATTGGTTAGAGAATTAAAAGAGCTTTCGAATGATATAAGGCATGTACCCATTCGATGAAAAAATCTCTGTTGTATGCAAGTGTATGCACGAAGTAAATTAATGATTTCAAATTTCAAAGTTTCTCAACTAAATTTTATCTATCTTTCAAAGGTCTATAGCTGGTCTGGATGGTGTCACACATGTTGCATACAATACATCGTTGGAAAGAGAATGAAAAGAGCTTTCAAATGATGTACGGTATGTACTGATTTGATGAAAAAATCCCTGTCGTATGCAACTGTATGCAATTGTGTGCAACAAGAAAAAATTCTAAGTTTTTATCATAAAATGACCAAGTTTTTAAATTTCTAAGAATTTTCAAAGTTAAAGTTTAAATCTCAAAATCAGTAATATACATAACCTTTGACCTTCATACACTTCATACACGCCGGGGGGCAGGGGCCAAAATTTCTCGGGCGCTTCGCGCCCTCGAAATTTTTCGAATTATAGGGTAAATAAATTTTCCAGTGCGCTTCGCGCACTCGAAAATTTATTTACCCATGGGGTCCGGGTGCCATAGCTACCTTTTCTTGTTTCCTAACCCTAACCTAACCTTAACCCTAACCTCAACCCTAACCTTAACCCTATCCCTAAACTATTATTTGAATTTTGGCGCGGATTTAAAATTTCGAAATTTGGCGCGAAATTTGAAATTTAGATATTCCAGATTTTAATATTTCCTCCAAGAGTTTTAAGCCAATATTTTGGCGCGAAAATTAAAAATTAGAAATTGACATGCAATTCAAATATCTTAAAATATTGACTTCAAACATGTTACCATGTATATATTTACAAATTGAATAATTAATTTGTATGTAATAATGTTCAAACTCTCTGAATTCATTTGAATTAACTTGCTTGTGTTTATAATAGATACATACAGTAGATTTTATATTATTTACAAGAGTCATATTCATAGCATTTCATTGCCATTCCATTCTAATGGATAAAATGAGGCAGCTGATTATTATTTTGTTTAAAATTGTCAAGTTTGTTTTGCTGTACCAAATTGATGACATGATGTCATCAAGTCTTTGTTCATGGTTCCTTTGTTGAATTTATATATAAAGAACTTGTAGAGCTCCGTTCTTCACTCAGTTTTGAATTATTTGGTGTGCATACAAGACCTCGTTCTCCACTTCTCCGTTTCGTCGATTTACAATTATATTTCTGAAGTGAGTTTCATCATTTAGTATTTACTACTTTCTAAGTTTAGGAAATAGGTACATTACTAGCTTCTTATAACCAAATAGTTTAAAAAGATGGTTGGCTTTTAGGATAGGAAACAACACAATGTCATATTATTAATCACAAATCTTTACTTCGCTTTTATTATAGCATATTAAATACACATGAATCAAGCGATCTTGATTGATGTAGTGTTTGAATTTAAATAAACATCGCAAGATTTCGTTTCTAAATAATAAGACACTTACACATTAATTTCATTTTCAATATGCTGTTCTTCTAATTAAAATACTTTTAATCAATCTCTACACTTTCGTTTTTTCGAAAAGTCAGTTTCGTTTCAATGTTTTTTTCGAAATTAAGTAACATTTACTCAGCTGATTCCAAACTTGATGTTTCTATATCAAAAACACCTCCTAAAAATTGATTTAGCGTTTCGAATCTCGGTTTCTGTTTCATCTTAATATTTTTCTAATTGAGATTATTAAACTTTTTAATATTACTTTTTTAAGTTTGGAAAATAGATTCATAAATGAGTTCCAATCTACAGAGAGATAAGAATATAACACACGATTATTTCCTTTGTAGAAATGGTTCGAACGTCAAGCATTTCCCGACAGAGACTTATTTTTCATTATTGCAGTACTTGCAATTTGCCGGTTCGCCACGCTAGCAAAAGCAGTCATAAGGATTGTTCTTTTAAGGAGGATGGTACATACCTGTATTGCCTTACATGTAAGGCATATCTAAAGTGCACTGAGAAGGCGAACAGTGAGGAAGATAAAGCGTTTATTCAAGCCCATACTGTCTGCGCACTTGGAAATGGACGCAAAGGCATCAATTTGAACTCGACCGCAGAGAAGCGGAAATTGGAAAGATTGTATGCCAAGGAGGACAGGCCGGCGACAGGGGTTTTGAGCCAATGTGATGAGGTCGCGAAAACTTCTAAAACTCCAAAAAAGGCGCGATCCATCAAAGTAAAGTCGCGAAAATTCATTGATAGTGACACGTCATTATCTGATTATGAAGTGAGTACTGTTAAATGGTTATTATAAATTAGGTTTTTAAATGAAACAATGATGAATGTCACTTACGATTCTAGTGCAAGTATGCATGTAGTAAACACATTTTCTTAACATTTCAGAGTTCAGAACCTCCAACGAAGAGTGCCAAGGCACTTTTAAAGAAATTGCCTACAGCAAGAGATGCAAGTATTTTACAGTCAAAATGTTTATGATTTTAAATATGTTTTACTACTAAACTCTTTCTTTCAGCATTTCAACAGTCTGCCACCTGTTCCGAAATTGACTATGGTGGAGAAAAAAGTAAATCCACATCCCGTAAGTATTATTTACAAGGTCTATACGTGCATAACTAGAAATTTTAAAACATTGTTAACTTTTCAGCTGTTCCAAAGTCTGCCCCCTATTCCCAAGTTGAGAACGGTGGAAAATAATGGATGTCAGAGACCTGTAAGTATGATTGTTGCAGTCTACACTCACACAAATCTATCATGTCATACTAATCACTCTCTAATCATTTTGTCTTTATTCCTATTGCAGGCAATTCGATCTTTATCACTGAAAAAGACTCGAGATCGCAGTGTCCTCTCAACGCCACCTACCTCAACGTCCATGGAGGACAATCAGGAAAAGCCCTACAGCATCCGCGAGTCCTCATCAGATGAGTCCTCTTCATCAGCGACATCATCGCCAACTTCTTCTGATGATGACAGTGATGATGGTAGAATTGCTAAGGTAAGTATAATATTAGGAATGAATATGAAACCAGATAATTGAAATGTAAAAAGATTGTAACAGTTAAATTTTGATTTTAGAATAGTTCATTCTGATCATGAGATCGTCATGACTCCTAAGGTAAGATAGCTTTCAAACACTAGAAAACATGCTTACATTATTTAAATATTATTATATTGTTAATTCTACAAACATCATTAACTTCTTTCCCATATAATGACTCATGGATAATACAAATATTTTCTATTCTCATTACAGGATGCAGCGGTCTGCGTATCATAGGAGGAAGAATCCTTCTCCAACATTCGATCGTCTCCAACCTGCAGCGTCCGCTTCCCCTTCACTCCTATACTGGAGTATAGGGGTGCATCACCACCGCCCACAGCACAACCACCTACCCCGGGGACTGCTCCACCTACGACTTCCCACGATCCTACTCCTCCTACTACACCATCACCTACGACTTCCCATGATCCTACTCCTCCTGCTCCCCCTACGATCTCCAATACTACTTACTGTCCACGCTCCTGCGCCTGCTGCTTCCATCATGCTGCGAACCAAGAAATATAATGTTGATTTAGATTAATCTATTGACAAGAGTGAGTTGAGACGATGTGAGGAGCGACTGCGACTCGCTGAGGAAAGGGAAGCGAAGTTAAGGAACGAGAATCGGGATTTAATCCAATCTGTCCGAAATTTGACGCAGTCAAACTTGCATATGGCATCGCTGCTTTCAAGAGGTAACAAGCCTATTGAAAAAGAGACATTAATGCATATTGATTTAGCAAATTCGAACATTGAAAAGGTGAGGCTGACTCACATGGAAGACAGGGGAGCTTCCTCTGCACAGTGTCAGCACATCAAGATGTGTCACAGTGGCATTGTAAAGTGTATAAAAATGTAATATACTTTACCTTTTTCTTTTGAAAATTGTTGTAAATGCTGAATTTTTTCCTTTACATCATCGGTGATACTACATCTATCTCAAAAGTGAAGAGATCGGAACAAATTCTATTGGGTGATAATAGCTCTGACGTCATAGAATGATGAAAATATATAAGGACTATCAAAAATTATAATCCTCATCATTTACTATTAAGAATGGTTGTCTGTTCCAAGTGTGGAAAATCTTTTACTCTTTATGGCAATTTGCAACGTCATGAAAAATTTTGCAAGTTGGGGATAACATATAAGTGTAGCAAGTGTCCATATCAAACGAATAGGAAGGATAATCTAAAGCGACACAATCTAGTTTGCAATTTAAGTTCAAATTCTCAAAATATGTCAGTTGATAATCAAGTAGAATCACAAAATAATCACATATCCAGATCTAGTATTGTTGAACCAACGTCTAGACATACGTCAACCAGCGCCTCAAATAATACCTTTATGCAATGTTGCTCCCGTTGTGGCAAAAATTATAATTCTGTTAGCAAATTTCGTCAGCATATGAATGTACATAATACAAAAAGTGAGATGAATATTCATAATAATCACGGAACTCTAAATCTCAGTGAAAGCGCACTTAACGGTCACGCTCGTGTGTATGACATCACACTATCAGCACATACAATCGACATTAAATCTTTTCTATTGAGTATGCGACCTACATTAGGGAACTTAGTGTCAAACCTTCTAGAACAATTTCAACTACGTGGCCGTCTAATTGCACAAATTCGTTATGTGCGATCAAATCCTCAAGAAGATGAAACGTTTCTCGCACACTTTACATCATCATCTACAAACTATATTTATGACTATGAAACCTGGTTCCAAGATAATTTGAATAGTCTTTCAAGCCATATTGAAGCATTTGCAAATAAGGGGAGCAACTGGGTTATAGATGAAATACTTACTATTGAATTCAATGTTATTACCAGTCCATCACTATCCGGTGGACAAACATTTACTCTACCAAAGAGCTTGAAAGATTCTAAGGCTGTAATCAATGTACACTCGAATGGAAATGACTGCTTCAAGTATTCAGTTTTATCAATACTACATTATGATGAAGTACTTCACTCGAGGAATGAGATGAAATCATATAGCAAGTGGACATCTGATCTGAATATGGATGGCATTGCCACACCAGTATTAATAAAAGATATTTCTAGGTTTGAGAAAAATAATGACATCAAAATTAACATTCACTTTTATGAAAAAGGACTCAAAGTAGTTCGTTATAGTAGCAACTTCATTGGTAAACGAACTGTCAATATACTGTTAATTGTTAACAATGAACGCGCACATTATTGTGGAATCAGAAAGATATCGAGACTATATAGGAAAATTAATAAAAGATTTAAACATTACTGTGATCGATGCACCCAATCGTTTACATATAAGACAACTCTAGACCGACATTATCAATATTGTGTTCGAGGAAAAGCACAAATAGAAAAAATGCCTAAACAACTAGAGGTAAGTACAAGTAGCATGGAATATCATCTAAGTCGACCTTTAGTAATTTATGCAGATATAGAGTGCTACATCGATAATAAAGTGCATAAACCTGCAGCAGTTGGAGTTTATCATGTTTGGCACAACGCTCTCCAATCAAAATTTGATAACGAATATTATGTCTTTAAAGGAGAAAATTGTATTATGAACTTCTTAAATCACCTAGAAAATGTAGCTCAAAATTTGTATGACAATCAGCGTGCAATAAGCAGACAACCGATGTCTCTATCCCATGATGAAGAAGAAAAGCACAAAAGCGCACAGAGTTGCAGTAAATGTAAATCTAAGTTCAGTGATGATTGTATCAAAGTGAGAGATCATGATCATATAACAGGAAAATATAGACAAACATTATGTAGCAAATGCAATCTTCGAATGAAACTGAATAGGCGGGAACTACCCATATTTTTCCACAACTTCAAGAATTATGACAGTCACATCGTTTGCTACAAAGCAATTGGAAAGAAAAAACCATGGAAATTAGAAGTGGTAGCAGCCACAGCTGAAAAATACATAACTTTATCCGCTAGTGTACCTGTGAACGAGTACAACGGAAAAACAATATATTTTAAATTAAAGTTCTTGGATTCTCTTCAATTTTTAAGTGCATCACTAAGTGAATTAGCAAAAGGATTACAAGTGTATAAGCATGTAGAAAAATTGAGAAACGAATTTCCACTGATTAATGATGACATCCTATATCAAAAGGGAGTGTTTCCCTACTCTTATTTTAAACGTCTAAATACATTGTTGGAAAATAGTCTACCACCACAATGTGAATTCTATAATGATCTCACACGAGAGCATTGCTCAGACAAAGAATATGAACACGCTTGTAATGCGTGGATCGTTTTCAGTTGCTCCAATTTTGGCAATTATATGCTTGCATATCTCAAATTAGATGTGTTATTGCTGGCAGATATTGTTGAAGTCTTTAGATCATTGAGTCAAAATGAAGATGATGTGGATCCTGTGCATTTTGTCAGCCTTCCACACCTTAGCTTTACTTCAGCTTTGAGTTTTGCTTCATCTGATCCTCCACACTACATACAAGATGAAAACATGTACAATCTATTTGAAAGAGGAATAAGGGGAGGTATGACATTTACAAATATTCACCGAGCACGTGCACGCATTACGGAATTACAAAATAATACAAATGAAAGCCGTCACTTATCCTACATAGATGTCAACAACCTTTACGGCTCGTCACTCAGCAAGAGTCTACCACATTCAAATTTCAAATGGTTGAATGAAGATGAAATAGACTACTTTTCAAACGAAGTTAACATTCAAGTCATAGATGATGATAGTGAAATCAGGTATATTTTTGATTTAGATTTAGAATATCCTGCAAGCATACATGATGACACTGCCGATTTTCCATTGGCGCCAGAAATGCAGATGATAGAACAAAAAATGTTTTAAAGTTGTATAAAAGACTTGTATAAAAAAGTAAGACCAAATACTAACTTTTCTTCAACTAAGAAATTATTGCTACACCAATTTGATAGGGAAAATTATGTTGTACACTATTCAATATTAAAATTTTATTTATTTATGGATATGAAAGTCAAAAAAGTTCATAGCGGAGTAAAGTTCACTCAAAAGCCCTGGTTAAGAACGTTCATTGACATGAATTCCCAAAAGAGAGCTCAGTCAAGAACTGATTTTGAAAAGTCATTTTACAAGTTGAAGAATAACTCTTTATATGGCAAGACAATGGAAAATGTAAGACGAAGGAGAAAATTCAAATTAGTTAATAGTGTTGAGCAATGTCAAAAAATATCAAATCATCCACTCTATGTTCAGCATAAGATCTTCAATGAAGATCTAGTCGGCATGGAAATGTAGAGGCCTTCAATAATGTTGAATAAATTAATTTATGTTGGTCAAGCAGTTCTTGATTATAGCAAGTTGGAAATGTATCAACTATTTTACAATGATTTAAAAAGATGTCCACTGATTAATAGAACCCAACTTTGTGGCGGTGAGACTGACAGTTTTTCCCTATGTTTATACACCTCACCTTCTATCCGTCTTGAGGACATACTTCTATACTTTGGTGAAAAATTTGACTCTTCAAACTATGATGTACATCACCGACTATACTCAACTGCAAACAGAGCTAGGTTGGGCTGTTTTAAGGATGAGTGTGCGGGAAAGTTGCTTGAGGAAATGATCTTATTAAAATCGAAAATGTATTCAATGAAATATCTAGATTCATCTTGCCACAGCATCAAACGTGCAAAAGAAGTGCAGAGAGCTGCAGTTAAAAAACTACAACATAATCATTATAGGACCGTGTACTACAGTGAAATGGATGCAAGTGAAGAAGTGACAGCAATTAACTCGAAAAACCACTTAGTTACTACAAAATCATTTAGGAAGCGAGGACTTTCACTCTGGGAGGATAAGCGCTGTTGGTTAAATAAAAATTTGTCACTACCATATGGACACTATAGCTTGGGACTTCCCCCACCTTCAAAAAGAAGGAGAACCCTTCCTGCTATAGGTGATGTAGAATAAGTCTGAATAGATTCAACAAGGTAATTTACAAGTAAACTAACCAATCGTCACATCTTCCTACTTAGTTATGCTTACTAATATATAGGTAGTCTAAACACAAAATGAAATTTCTACATTTTTCCGATGTGTAGAAATTATTACTAAAATATAGGTAGTCTTATTATGAATTTAAAACATAGCACTCAACATCATTCCGATATGTTGAGATGTGAAATAGCAAACTTTATGCAAACAGATGAATTAGGTTTATATTTGAAAACATGCCTCATTACACTAGAACATGGAAATTAAACGACTTACAAAGCGTTCACATAACAAATTCTAAGAAAGTAGTCTTTCGTCACTCAATAGCAAATAGTGGTGGAAGACATCGTGGCGTTTGCATTAGCCTTGACGCATTATCGTAACTGAAAGACTTCGCTGATCTGATTGACAACCACAATACTCGGCTGAAGATTCCCCTCGATCAAAAGGTATGGATAAAGTGTGACTCTACCGTCAAGCTGTACGTCTGTTCACCAAAGAGGGAAGATGTTGACTATCGATTCTTTCGCTTCAGTGACGTAACATGGAGAAACTTTGCAAAGGAGATACTACCACACATGGTTTCATTCATTAAGGATGGAGGACATCAAGCGGATGGAAGTTGTGAATCGGATGTTAACTGCAAAAGTAAACTCAATCTTCAAGAGATCGAGCGGTACATTCCAAACCGAAAGCAATGGTTATTAATAAAACACAAAATGAAGCCGACAACGAATCTGCATCTGGGAAGACCCTCAATGTTAACATGGAGGATGCAGAGGAAGGATAAATATGTGACTATCCTATTCTTTCCAAATGGAACAATCCAGTGTGTTGGTGGCTTCACTGATGGTGATCTACCATATCTACATTCTACGTTGGAAAATTTACTTAGAGACTCATTATCTGAATGGGAATTGAAGACAATGACTGTGCTATGAGAATTGAACTATCATTATGACTTTCGTAAAGTCACATCATCAAATAATATCACTCATCAAGTGGAACTATTTCCAGCAGCGCAGATGACTAACTGGCACCCATATCATGTTCATGTATTCCATAATGGAAAGATTGGGATAACCGGCATTAAAGACATAAATGATGTTCCTCCCATCCTATGTGATTTGAGAAAAATATTTGTGAAATCTACATTGTAGCTATGTAAATATTTAGAAAAGAACTGTTCATTTGTAAATACACATTGAAATGTAAACGTGTTTTGCTTTCCCTCTAAACCCAACGATTTGGAACATAAAAACAAGGATAGTTACATATAAAATAAAACTTTATTACAAAACAGTTTCAATATACTTTGCAAGAATTACATCATTTTTATAGCAGTCTTTCGAAAAAAGTTGTAAAACACTTTTACAGTTATTTTTCAATGGTCTCTCGTTGACGAAATATAGCACATAACCGCCGCACATGAGAGATACATTGCTTTGGAGTAGAAACGATGTAACTTTCTTAATCGTCCAGGAGAACCTATTCATCCATAGTGCAATGTCATGTTAGCGAAGTAGATTAAGAGAGTCAAAATATTCAGCCACTTTATAGCGATTGATGTACACTGCAACCCAATGTTTACCAGGAAGATTGTTGCTGCCCGCATTGATGATAAGCGAACAAGGATAGAAAGGAATTGAATTATGTAAATTATCTCTAGAAAAGACATCAAGAAATATTGTCTTGGAGTAGGGATGAGCATTTCCCATTCTCCTCAAGATTTCGGTGTTGCCTAGGTTACTCATCTCTGATAGCTGACAGTTACGTCTCGCATTCTCGTTATTTCAACTTTGCTATCATAGATAGCATAAATGAGGCAAGTAATTGTTTTCTTCAAAGGTGACTCAAATGACACCTCTAGTCGTAGATTACCAGGCTTTGTAACTCCTACGCTTTCACCACCTAGATCTGCATCTGCTGTGAGATTGTATATAATGAAGAAGCAACCATTTTTATACATATCCATTGTAATTCCATTCGAATCATCTGTGTTAAACATGCTCGGTGCAGTGAAAGTAGAACCATATTCACGTGCGAATTTGCCATCTTTGAAATTAGGCTCATATGCTTTGCAAGATACAAATTTCCCATCCTGATAGAGTGCTAGTTTACTAACGTTAAAGTGCTGGAAATTAAATGGATTCTTTTCAAAAGCACCAATAAATGACTCATTTTCCACAAATGTGATATACACCGCCTTCGGCATCGCAGTGGGAAAAAGATTTGGGTAGGCATGAGAGGATGATCCCGCACCAATTGTGAAGTTTGTTAACACACTGTGATTAACTGGATATATTGCATTGCTTTTCCTCAATCCTGTCGCATGCTCGTTGATGACTGACGGGTTCATTGTTACTCTCCCTACATTGAGCACGGCACTACTTATGTTGATTTGATAGTTTGTAGCTCCAAAAGCCATTAACGTGAACTCAGGATTTGCACGAATAAATTTTATTTGCATTTTAACCTGTGATAGTAGATATCTAGATTGACGAAGGAAATCAAGATAGACAGGTCCTTTCAAGTATAATTCCTTTGAATCTGCTGTCAATTCCATTCGTTTTTTTGAACCTCCATTTGAAACCTCATCAAATTTCCCTTGCTGATCATCATACCAGCCGGCAACTTGCAAGTGTGACTGTTTAGCTTGCTTCTGAAATTGCGTCATTGTATTTATGTATGCTCCATAGGGACATGCTCGATCCCCTCCTTCAATCTGTTTGTCATTCAATATTAAATACACATCTGAGAATAGACTGACAATAGGAAGATTTGTCAATCCCACTTTATCCTTGGTTGAATCAATATTGGTACCATCAGTCTTCTTAATTTGTATACACAATTCTAAATCAATGGATTGACAGTCAATATAATCTTGAGGATTAGCAGGTATGTCAAACTGAATAGGCTGTTGGTCACCATCGATATTTGTTGTGGGGACAATGTCTACAATAGTTGAGGTAATAATGTCAGTTTGATGAGGCGATGAATCAAAGAAACACAAAGCCGAATTGATACTCTGCATCGTATTAGCTTTACAAATATGTTGTCTTCCTTCGTTTTGACTTGTTTCCAGTCGATGTGGAATTTCGTTTGCGCTTTTTTGCTTTCACACGACGTCTTGATTTAGAACGTGCTGCTCTGGTGGGCTTTTTACTTTTCCTACGCCTTTGCTTAGTAACTCGGCCTGATCCAACTTGTCTTGACTTCCTACGTTTTTTCCGAACTGTACGCCTCGTCTTTGTTAAATCATCTAATGCGTCTATGGCAGATTGCTGTGCACGCAATTTCATGGATTCACCGATATCCTCCCCTTGAAGTGCATCAGCTGCAACATTTGCACCAAAGTCTAAAGCTCTATTTCCAACCCGCTTCATGAATGGTACGCCATACTTTTTGAGTGTTGGGAGAACCATACGTCTTAGTGCACCGAATATGCCTCCTCCAACTTATCGTCTACCTCCAGCAAACACGGGATAGCCGCTCTGATAGGATGGACCACTGCAAATGCCTGACATTATGTCCTGTGGATAATTATAGATCCTGCAATAGCGTAAAGCCTTAATCTCGTGTCCTGTTGTGTAGTGTTAAAACAGTAACACCACCACAGAATGGTACCTATTCACCTGTGTCATCATGAATTGATATGTCAATTCTATTGATGACATTTCTGCTCATTGGTACATACATCGTGTTAATAAATTCTCGATTGATTAGTTGCTTCCTCACGGGTGAGAGCGGAAATGTGCGCAAAAGTGGGGCTTCAATGTCACCAACCCTTGTATATTCAATAATGTTACAATAGACGTACAAGTTGCTTACATCCAGCTCTAATGATGGTGTTGCATCGCCTGTTGATGTACCTTCATAAATAGTTGATTTTGAGAATCCCAATGTGGTCGTTAACACGCTATCCAGCTTGATAAGAGAGTTCTTCCCTACTTTTAGAATCATGCGTTTCTTATGTGGGTCATAAGAAAAGTGATATTCATCTCCATCAAGGTAATTTACACCAAACTCATTTAACTTTGTACACATTTGAGATGGCGTTTTCAAGCTTTCAATGTTCAAATTTACTCTTTTTACCAGTTCACTGGAAGTAGTCAATTCATCACCCACAATGTCTTCGCTGTATACGTGGATATCCCATGAAACGTTTGTTGATGCATTGAGTGTAGAAGAGGATAAACGAACCTTGAATGTATCATTTAATTCTGTCAGCAAAGGTACGCTTTCAAGGCCTTTAAACATCCCAAGCATTTCAGATCCGAATTCAATAACAGCGGACTCAGACCTTTCCAATGGTGTCTTTTTAGTAAAAACAAGAAATTCTACCTCCGTTTCAACAGTAAATAAAGTTACTTTCTCTTTCTTATATTCACAAGTCATTAAAGTTTCTGGCACTGATCCTTGAATCTTTCTTGCAAAGTCTTCTACACTTCTAATAACTTTAAATTGATTCTTTACTCGGATGCTCCTTTTTTGTGATGCATACAATGGCACGATTCTACATCGAAAATCAGTGACTTTCCTCTCCGAATTCCACCCACGTCCATTGTACCAATACCTTTATGAGAATGTTGTTCTGGAATACCCTAAAGTATGACTCAAATCCCTACCCAATACAAGAAGAACATGCTTCCTTTGCTTCAACAATTTTGTTGACCCCTTTACGACTGGTCTGTAGAATTTATTCAACGTCAGCGCAAACAGATCATTTATTCGTTGAAACATTCCACCGATTTCCTTTTCTGTATCTTGCAAGCTCATTGTGGGAACTTTAGAATCAAAAGTGGACATTGCAAATGCCTTTTGAATTTTAATCATGTTTTGGACAGATGGTAGAGATGTTGAAAAAGGATGTAAGGTTAGATGATGAAAAGCCCATGTACCATGTAGACTATTTTGAAATATGCGAAAGCAATCATCCTTCTCTCGCACTTCTTTATGTAATTAAAAATAGTTGTTTTTTAGCAAACTGATATCGTTGTAATAAGTAATTTCAGTTAGAGCAACTTCATGGGGTCCATGCAGAGTAATTGGATTAGCGAATTCAACAGAGTATAGAGATGGTTTGTTGCCTGGGAATATCTTTGGGTTGCTATTGCTTGGAAGAATGATGTTGAAGTTAGTAGACATGTTGACCTCATGTATGTAAGAAGACACATGTTATATTAGCTTAAAAGCTACGATTGTCTCCCAGCTCCACATTTTGAAGATCCTGGTGCGTTATCCAGCTATTGAATGAATCAGGATACTATTTCCATTTAACTAGACATTTCCTTTGATTGCCATGACCTTTCTTCCTAATTATTTTATCAATCATATAAACCTCGTCACTTCTGTCTACTACTTGCAATTCAAATGAGTAAAATTTTCCTTCAATTGGATTGCCATGGTAATCTATCAATTTGTACATGATGGGTCTAAATTTTCTATTTACTTCATCTACAAAAAACTCTTCTTCAGTCCAATTAGGTAGATAGCCCTTCTCAAATGTAGACTTAACCTTCGAAATCCGAACTCTATCACCAACATTTATTTTCTTTTCATTGGAAATGTTTTTCGCTTTCTTGTCATACAATCGAAGCCATACATCCATTGCATTATCTGGGGTAACATCAACTGGTTTCAGCTTAATGATTTGATGGTAGCTTTCATTGTAATTCTTAACAAATTTCTGCAACTCATCTAGCCAAACATGTGTATTTTTTGCAGTAGAATAGCGCCATATTTTCGTTTTCAATGTGCGATTGAACCTCTCATCCATGGCAGCTTTATAAGCATTTTTAACGCTAAAATATTCCACATTATGACTTTTGAGAAGACCTCGAACATGAGAGTTCTCAAATTCCTTGCCTTGATCGGTCTGTATTCTTTGTGGAACACGCCCCTCATCGAAAATACTCTGAAAAGCCGCTTCAACTTCTGGTCCTCGTTTAGATTTCAGCGCACGTGCCCAAGCATAGCGAGATAAAATATCTATTACGGTTAAGATGTATTTATAGCCATCATTGTACTGTGATATCTGTTGCATGTCAGCCAAGTATGCTTGCCATTGACTATCTATATTGTTAACAACATATTTTCTCGTTGGAAATCGCTTTCTCGCATTTTTGTGAAGAGTGTACGTCGGTTGACTCCTTAACCACTTCTTGACTTTCTCTATTCCCACATCTGCTGCACGACCTAAAACCTCCGGATGACTGAAACTTGCGGGGTGATTTAAATCGTAATAAATCTCCCTCAGCTTCACGGCTGTACTCATCGTCTTTGTTCTGACTTGCACGCGTATTACTCGCACAGCAACTGCTAACACAATTGATATCAACCTCTATGCCCTCTTCTCCTTTACCTTCGAGCGCAGATTTCAAACAGCAGTAAAATTTTTGTAGCGACATGAAATGAGAGAAGCAAGGTTTAATTCATATTTGCTTAATATTTACTATAATCCTTCCCAACACGCATTGAGCGCCTAGTAGCTCTTTTTGGTTGAAGATCATCGAGATCATGAAGCTCTCGCTTGACCGCCATCGTGGGTGTTTTACTCTTTGATCCATCTTGCAAGTGACCCTTGTCCAACTCATTCACAGTCGGTCCTCCAATAATATTGTGAGGTACATTTTCTGTAAAATTTTCTGAAAATATGACCACCCTTGTGGTGCACCTAGTTTTCGCCTTACATCTCTGACAGCATATTGTAGAAGGTCATCTATGTGACTATTTCCAATAACATCACCAGTTGTTTCATTTATTATCTCCCCTCTCTCATTGAACTTCACATGTGGATCAATGAAGTCAAATAATCGCTCAGCGCGCACACGATATGGTCGAGGTGTTGACAAGGTTATAAATCGACGCAACTTGTCACGAATCTGTCGTCTCTCATCACTGTTTTCAGCTGTTAACTGCATTCGTCGATGGGGATCCTTAATCTTCTGAATTTCCATATCCTTTTGTGTTAGTTCCTTAAGTTGATTCGTAATAGGCTGATCTATATTTTTGACTTCCTGTGCACTCTGTAATGCAGTCAATTGTACATACTCCTCTTGAGGAATGACTACCATCTTTGAATATGACATGTTTAAAATAATAAGGTAGCAAAGTACATTGCTTAAAACTAACTGTGAACCGAGAAAACTGTCATTGGTTCAACGGAATTAGGTATGATATTTGTTCGAAATCGAAGTCGTTCCGGACATTCCTGGGTTAGATCAATAAATAGATAGCCATGTGGCTTCTTTGTTACATCTTCATATATTTTTGAAAGAACTTTAGGTTGTTGAGGTAATATCTGTCTACTGAGATGATGTATCTGACTGCTGTCTCTAGGAGTTTTAAATATTGCTAAATAATGTGTATTCAAACTCCTAGTTCTTTTCTCTTTCCCTCCATCAAAGATGTTTTGGGTGATATAGATTATGAAGGCTTCCCTATGATGTGCTGTTTGAATAAACATTTCAGTTACATCTTTCGATGATTTGCTTTCACGCAATAGATCATCTAGCACAATTAAGTCACCTGCTTTGATGTCTTCAGTTGTCGGTAACCCTTGCTTCACATCATAACCTTTCTGACGAAGTGCAGAATGCAACTGTGGTTGAAATATACCATAATACCATTTAACTCTTTTAATTTCTTTATTAAACATCTCATTTCTAAATTGTAGTAATTGAGTTACAAAAGTTGTTTTACAGGACTGACTTGGACCGGCCACACACATTGTACGATCAGTGAATAGGCGAAAATCTGTCATTCTGAAATTTCAAAAGCTTTAAAGACTAGCACCCACAAGTTTGCTAAGAATAAAACAGGTCATGTTCCATAACAACTTTATTTACATTAAGAAATTTTTATTTCACATTCACAGCATTTGTGTTTCCTCATCAATGTCAGCATTAAAATAACTTTTCGCGTCAATTTGAGCATCTTGGCGCTTCAATTTCAACTTAACACTCCCTTCCTTGGATTTTCGTCCCCGCTGTTTGCATTCTTCAGCATCCTTCACATCTTTTGAATTAGGTTTATTGATGGTGATTAGGCTTTTATCAATCGGCATTGGATCATAAACCAACTGTAGAACTTTCATTTGTAGCGATGCCACTTTTCCGGTTGAGCCTTGAGCACCAATGTATAGTCCGTTGACGTGTATTAAACCCATGTATCGTCCGCGCTTCAGATCATCACACTCCATTGTATTTCCAAGTAGATCGAATGCTTGAAAGTGATCGGACAATTTCAGAAATAGTGTATCGAACTCGGGTAATTCCTGATAGCCAATTCCTTCCTCTAACGCCTTCCTCCAATGTGCAGGAGCACTCTCGAGCAACTCAACGCATTCCTTCGCCAAAGAGTCGATGGTTTTGAGTATCATCTGCTGCCATTTCGGAAAGGTCACTCGCGTTTGTCTCATGTTGCAATATCCAGATGAAGACATACCATTACTGTGGAAAAATGGAACTTGAAGGTAGAAACCATCGTCACCATAGCTCTACGTTTGGAAATAAAAGGTATTTCCAATCCCTTGAACCTTCCTTGTCGGTCGGAATTTTAAGAGATCACGTTCAAATGAGTCGCTCTCCTCTCTAACTATATACATTTTTTTAGACATAATTCAAAGTTATACTTAGTCGAAGCTTTTCAACCACCGGCAATGAATGATAGCTTGAAAGTGATTAAAGAGTACAAGCGCGTCTCTCTTACATACATATTCACATGAGTCATCAATCAATGATGACGTGTCAATCCATGATTAGTCGTCTACAGCAACACTGCGGCACCTGCTACAACTTTCCCTAGTGGACTGTTGAGTACATTGCAAATGCTGTTTCCAATATCATTCAACATATTCAAAAACCCACCACCTCCACGCTGAACCAAGTTCCGCCTTTTCGTATCACTGCTTCTTGGATTTGAAAATTTTTTAATGTTGTTCAGAGAATCAGTACTCAATAAAGGCTTGTATATTGGGAGGCATTTGTGTATTGCAAAAGCCAAATCACGGAATGAGGTATTCCAATATCTAAATTTAAATTTATGAATGTGATGATAGTGGATTGAAAAATTAGGTGATATGAAATAGGAAAGCATATTTGAATAGAATATTATATTCTGAGGTCAATTGATCATTTGTTCATTCTTCACTCTTGTCAAGTTTGTGTTGATGAAGCGCATTGCATTCAGAAAATCACTAAATCAAACAATCAGTATATTATAATGAAAATACCAAAAAATCGCTATTAAACCTTTGGCAAATCAAACTGCTGCACTGGTCAGAATGACATCTTATCATGAATGATATGGCTTATCCCTTTTCTCAAAACTTAGTAAGACTCAGCAAAGAACTTTGCAAATGAGACATTACGATGCAATAACACAAATACCTTTCTCTATGTCACATAGTCGCCACAGTGAGCTAGATTGGAAAACAGTGGCCAATAACAAAGCCATAGGCAGAAAATCAACAAAGCAAAGCAAGTTTCGTGAGAAAATGGATTACTAGAAATACTATTTCGTTCCTTACAAAATATTGATTAATGCTCCCTGAAGGACATATAATTTTCGCCATATAATTGTTAAACTATTGTTAGATACATTAGGCGCACGACCATAAAATACGCGGCATTACAACCAAGGATCAGGACTTTGTACTTATATGTAGGAAATGGCGTGTGGTTCATATAAGGGACCACCCTTAGGTCAGGTAGGGTCTTTGTAGGTGACTGCTTTCACGTGCATGCATCCATTGCACCATTGTAGTTACACTCTGAGAGTAGGCTCAAATGCACAAGATCATGAGATTTCTCATAAACGTGCTAACACTCTACTTAAGACGTGGGGCAATACTTTTAAATTATTTCAAAATGATCCAATTCAAGAAAATTCAAAAATTCGAATACTGAAGCTCATCGGGACCCTAGTTCGATCGATTATTACGTTTTTGCTCGAAGTTGTTGATCGATAGGTAACCTGAAAAATGAGATTTGAGGATGAGGCTTTCGATTTTCAGGTCGTTCAGGACACCGTGGAGTGAAAATAGAGGTAAATTAATTGCAGTTTGATGAAACTTTCACAATGTGGGAATTCACAGACTGCTTCCATATGGATTTGACCTGATGAAAATGACAGTTTTCTTTTATTTGTCACGAGGAGGGAATGTCGGGAGAGACGCGTCGTGGACGGTAGAACGAAGAACTTTTCGAAACTGCAGGGACTTCCAATGACTCATCATCACAGCCCTGCTTCACTTCGGTCTGCGGAGGTCCACCGCTCTTTTATTTCATACCTAAGCGGACACGCTCACCCGCAATTCGGTGTCGTTGTAGGAATCGGACTTCTCCGGAGCGGTGAACGCTCCGCTGTCCTTCTCACTTCTCGCAGGCGGAGGATTCGGGAATGGGCGAGAATCGAGAAATTTGATTTCTTGTCTCGATCAAGAAATTTGCAATTCGGTCTTGTCTCGATCTCGATTTTTTCGAGAAATTTCCATTTCTCGAAATTTTCTCGAAAATTTCTCGAATATTTCTCGATATTCTTTTTTGAGCCTTAAGTGAACGTAGTGGCCAAATTGAACCTGCTAAAAAGTGTCCCATTTCGTAGTCACAATAAGATCTGTTGAGGATCCAAGTTCCGGATGCTCCTGATACGTGTTTCCTAGATCTAAACCACGTATAAGCGTAGACTATACGGATGCTGATCCGATCCCATCCCGAATCCCCCTATAGTCACAATGAATATGGTCGACACGGCTACGATTCTTGAATGAATTAACAAAGTTTTCATCTAAATGTAAATGAGACTTGCATCTAGGCTTGAATATCCTGAAAAATTGCGGATGAATACCTGGAAAAAGTAGGCCTATGCCCGGTATCACAACGCGCTCGAAACACTGATTTTGCGGGCTATTGATGAACTGAGCTCATAAGCCTACATCATTTCTATATTGCGGCCCAGGCTCTGATCCTTCCTTAAATTTGACTTAAAGATGTTGTAGTAGGCCTACAGCAAATATTTCCAAAAATATGTCTAAGCCTACTTCAGGAACTTACACATGTAGCTATATTTGCTATGCAGTTGGTGATTCGATTATACTGATCATGTTCACATCCAAAAGTAAAAAAGCTCGATAATTTTGTCGAAGATACACTACATTAATTAAGTAAGTCAACAAATAATAACAGTAGCCTACTGTCTTGATGTTCATTTGATCCGATTTTGAGAAAGCTAATGTACATATGAGCAGATGCACATTTAGATTTAAAGAAAACAAAAAACAATAGGCTCAGTTACGAAATCTATATTCAGAACAGTCATCTAATCAAAGATCACAACATCTTGTCTTTCAAGAACATAAGCTTCTTCGCATTTGAGCTGGTCAGGCGTCCCCTTCTCTTCGTAAGTATGGCGGAGCTGACAGAGAAGCCACTTTCAGATGGGACTGAAGTTGCCGGAGTCGTGAGATACATAAGCGCAAGCCTTGATAATGCTGGGCATTTGTTTCCAAAGTGGCTCCAAAAATCAATGTCGTTGGAATGGGAGTTAGATTTCAGCGCAATCTCATACATCTGTATTTCATCAACAGTTGTTTCCCTTGATTGAGGAAGTGCGAATCCACACGCATCCAGAAATGTCTGAAAAGTATTTAAACCCATAAATTTATGCGAAGAAACTTTCAGTTTCATGATCTTCTGAATCGATGATAATGCAGGCTAGTCCAAATTAGGTAGTTTACATGCAATGAGCTAAATATTGGCTATTTCGTTAATCAAAAGTTGAATACTGGACGGCCTTCATTCAGAATGTTACTCTGTAATTCCATGAAGCGATATTGTTGTCGTGCGCAGCAAATTGAATGACCTCCTCATTAAAGAAAATGAAAATAATACACGTAGAAACTTGAGAGGGATCGCTCTCCCATTCGAGTCACTCATCTGAGAAGAAAAGAATTCCAATGATTTGTTTTTTTCTAAGAAAAGTGTGTTTTGTCACTTCCATCCGCTGTAATAAAAATATGATGAACACAGAATAAATGACTTTATCCAACGAGTATATGTAGACAACCATGATGCATTTACGCATGAGCTCATAATAAGATTTCGTGATAATCGTCCTATGAAATGTCTTTTTTCTGTCATGGAAGATTTTGAAACTTTTATTGTGATTCCTAGCTGTATTACAAAATTACCCTCATGACGTGAGGAAAAAAATATCGTATATCTACTGGTACTTTGTACTGATACATGAATCTCACCTGTAGAGTTTTCTTATTTGAAACCGGTGTTGCATCATTTTCAGCCAACGGCGCACTTGGTGATCGGAAATGTCTTTTAGAGCAAGAAGTTCCCGCTCATTTCTTTTCTTATTGTCGACAGTTACTCCTTGTTAGAGTGGCCATGCTAGGTAGGGGATAGGAAAGCAGCACAATAATGGGGTCTCTTGATATCCTGTTGTAGATCGTTCCATTTTCATCGTAAAAGTAGTGAGTTATTCGAGCTACCAGTCTATTTTTGATGTTGAAGCCACTGCGATTTTCATTTTGACCAACGGTCCATTTTTCCGCAAAGTCCCTTCACAAAAACTGTTAGAGCAACTGGAAGTGTAGGGACTTTGAGCTGACCACCATTCGATGTGTTGCCAGCTTAGAAGGGATGAAGGATATCAATTAACTTTTAATGGGATTCATACTAAGATATGTGAGAGAAGCAATTCGGGAAAATGTAAGAGTTCGAAGTCACCTCATTTGATCATTCAGACAATCCATAATAGCTTTCTGACTTGAAAGTAAGCATTGATCATGGTGTTGTATGTGCTATTCCACGAGTCTGCAGTCAATGATGTGGAATTCCGAAATCATTTGCCATAGCGCCTTCTCTCAACTTTTTCCGTAGAATCGCATGAAATTTACGGTGATTTCGATTGAAATTTACAGAAGCTTCTAATTTTTCGTATTCCCTTCACAAATGTCACTTCATTATGCTGAATTTGCTATCACTTCTATGTAGTACATCGGGTGCCGGGTTGGGCTTCATCTTCAATTTCATCATGAACAATTCATCTAAGTCAATTTTCAACATCACTGTTGTCAGAACCTGTTACTATATCATTCGTCGGTCTCATCGCTTGATGAAATCAGACTACCGAAACTGTCGATTTTGGAGAGATCTTCCACAAAGGCAAATCTGTCGTTATAACTAATTGTTAATTTGTGTGCTAAGCACGGAATCACTCGCTATGGACCTGGCCACATCATTTTTCATGAGTTTGAATGCTTTGACAATGTTGGCACGTTAATCAGTTGTTGCATTTCTAACCTTTTCTGTGGATGTTATTTTTGCTTAACTGCTTTAAGTATTCTCTTCGCAATATTGTTACCGTCATGTGTAGTCTCAAATTCCACGAAAATCCAAGACCATTGATTTTCAGTCCGTTTCAGTAATGTAATGAACAGTTGATTATCCATATAGGATTTTCTTTGATTTGAAGTCCACCATATCTGTTGTAACGATGAATTGATGTTTTTGAGTCAAGAAAGGCTTTTCTGATTTTGCTTCTTCACGTTTGTATCGATCTAATTCTTCTCATGATACTTGTCTGTCAAGACCTGATGGATTGAGTTTGGCCGACGAAGTGCAAGGAAAGCCATATCCCGGGCTTTTCAAAAGTCATTCAGTGTTCGTGAATCTTTCACAATTGCTTCCATTGATGCCTCTTTTAAAACAAATGTTTGATGAGAGTTTCTGTCCGAAATAATGAGTTATTAGGTCTTCTTCTCCTGAGTCTCTCTGGAAACTGGGTTTCCATGCTTGTCTTTCGTTTCATCGACGATTGAGGCTCATATTTTCGGTTTCTGCAAAACAATGCAATTCATGATGGCTTGCTAGTGGCCAGCGTTCTCCTACTAAATGTACATGTACCTACATGTATATGTAAATGTGTGTATCATACACATACTTGCAAAAATAAATTGTTATTTAGTTTGAGGTGTAACTATTACAAAATATACGCAACTATATGACAGCGAATTTGTCTATTCTTCAATTCTTTAATGAATGTTTGCACTCTCGATAAAACCCCTGCGTTTACACGCTGCAATTAATATCTTATAATTGTGTTAGTACAATCGTTGAATAAATTTGCCGCACATGAAGAGAAAAAATATAATATCATTAATTTGGAATTTGTAATAGACTTTCGCCTTGGGCGAAGGGGAAAATTCAAGAAGGTTCAAATTGATTATATGTGTATAATGTCGTATGGTCCTGATTAGGCTTTTATTGTTAAGCATATGCCAGAGTTTCATGTATTGACCAGATCGAGTCCATGCAGTTCACATCGATTATCGCATAAGCTTGTGGATGTGAAATAGCCTGCATTTATGAATGAATAAATAATATCTACGAGTATATTGTCTCATCATCATGGTCGGTGAGATGAGAGCATTCATTATAAGTCGATGAAACAGTTGCAAGAATAAAGAAGGATAAATGTCTGCGAGGCTAATACAAAATCGCAAATTATAAAAGTTGGCATAAGAAGTAATTACAAGCTTTACTAATAAATAAGTTCAGTTCATGAAATATGGCAATTAAAAGCATAATGCGATCCCGATGTGCGACAATGCCTTTGATTAAACATTCCACACAATGGATGATCTGGTTTAGTTTAACCAAGCATGATGGAATCGGAAGGATTAAAAATGTATGGGGGATCAGTGGTGATCAAAAATCAATTGCATTGCAATTGTTTGCGATTTAATTTGGTTCAATTAATTGCATTGGTCTCATGCAATAATCCACGCATTGATAGAAAAGTTTTTTTAATTACATAATACAAAAACTTAAGCCAAGATACGATACTTAAATATCCATAGGCAACCATTTAAATGAAATAAACGTGCGCACGTGGGTCACGATATTATTTACAAGTCAATAAGACCCTGATTGCAATGACGTCACCATCTAGGCAGAGGTATTAAAAATTAATTGGGTCCGCAAATAATTGATTGATATCAATGGATGATTGTAATAGAATTGATTGGTGTTCCGAAAAAATTGCACTTAATTGATTGCTCGGGCCCAATTAATGCTATTAATTTGATCACCCCTGGAGACAGTAAAGTACCACAATCTCTTTCAACAGGCCTAACTCTGCTGCGCCTGCAATTTTGGGACCAGATTTGGGGGCCAGATAAATAGCTTATCAGTCAGGGGTCGCAAAAATTAATAGCAATCAATTTGGGCGTTGCAATCAATTATTTTAATATAGCATCCGAAACCAATCAATTAATTGCAATTGTCGGTTGATACCAATCAATTAATGCAATTAAACAGTTGATACCTATCAATTAATTGTAATTATTTTCTATATCACTCAATTAATGCAAATAATTTTAGACGACCCCTGTATTATCAGTGTCTGGATATGCATAAATATGCTACTTGCATTAACACAAACGTGAAGCGACAAGGACTAATTCAGTGTGCTTCGTAAATGAATGTCAACAGAATTTTGTACCACTTATAGTTTACGTATGTTTTAAAAGACCTCACCTGAGCTCCTTGTCACATTCAAATGCAGCTTCCATGTGCCTGTCTTAATCCACCTCGTATTTCCATTAGTACACCTGATGATCTTCTTACATTCTTTGCAACCTGGCCGTTGCTGCTTGCTCCACTTTGCCTTGTAAAACAATCCGATAGCACCATTACAGGTTGATGATTGGTTGATCAAGCTCAATTCAATTTCACTACTGACAGAATAATCCGCCATATGATTTTCGAAACTTGAATTAAGATTGGATATTAATGGTAATGCACTGTTTCATTCACTTCAACTATGATGGTACTAGAAGCAAGTATCGTGTTCTCAGCAGCAGGAGTGATTGGCGACAAAACGCTCACTAGCGAGTTTAGTCATTCGACTGTGTTCACGATCGGATGGTAGACGACGCAAAGTCGCAAAGAGAACTCGATGGCTTGATGTGAAACGCATAGCACAAAAGGGGATTGACACAGCGGAGTAATGTCAGCGATGGAAGCATCGTATGAGTGTCTGAGGAAGTGTGTGACATTGTACCTAATTAGTGCATCAGACGTATGGAATACAATTGTTGAAAGGCATAGGACAAAAGGGGATTGACACAGCGGAGTAATGTTAACGTTGGAAGCATGTATGAGTGTATGAGGAAGTGTGTGACATTGTACCCAATTAGTGCATCAGACGCATGAATACAAATTTTGGTCTTTTCATTGCTGCAGCTAGCAAAAAATGCACTTTTCGAGAAATTCGAGAATTCTCGAAGCAGTTCTCGAAAATATCGAGAAATCTCGAACCATTTCTTGTCTCGAAAAAATCGAGAATTCTCGAATCATTTCTTGTCTCGATTTCTCGTTTCTCGATTCTCGCCCATGTATATTCATGAAATTGTACCTTTTCTCTGGGCATCAATTAGAAGAATTTTTACTGACTGTGAAGAATGAGGTCGAAAGCATACATCGATGGTCATCTATAAACTTACTGCGAATAAATGAGAAGAAAACTAAAATAGTGATTTTTACCAAGAAGAACAAATCTGTCGATGTCATGCTTGATAGACCTCTATTTCAAGTTGTTGATGTCATTCACATCCTGGGTGTTGTGCGGAGCAAATCAAACTGTCTTGGACTCCTCAGTTTGTAAGAAAATGTTCTCAATCGTATATATTGAAAGTTTTAAATAGTTCCTTGTGCCATGACGATCTGAGGTTGATGAAAACACTTGCTATATTGTAGTAACCCTTTTCGGTAAGTCGCAACGTGCGATCTCGTCTATTGTTAAAGCGTGTTTCAAACGTGAAAGCGAAGTTTTATGTTTAATCAGAATGCAACTGTGAATTTTATGAACTTGTTTTTGTATTAAACGTAAAATTGGTCGGATATGATATTGATAATGAATAAGCACAATCCCGTTATGTAAAACAGCAAGTGGGCCAAAACTTCTGCCTACAATGGCCGCACAATTTCAATATCCCGTTTTGTAGCTTTACGACTTCCATTCTATTTCATTGTGATGTTACTTTTTATCACAGTGCTGGGTCGAAAAATAGCAACTTTTTAATGCAGTCAGTTTTTATTAATTAGCACACTTGATTCAACAAGAAAATAGCGCGCTATCGTTATTATGGCTAAAATATTTACAATCGATCTATTGTGTTTCTTCTTGCACTGCCGATGAGACATCATTGCTAACTTGACTGCTAGAGCATTTCAATTTGAATTTGAATTTGAATTTCCTCAACAATGTGAATGGTAAATAGTTTTCAAACCACTTTCTAAGCTATTGATTGGTAGAAAGCGGGGATCTCAGCGAGCATCAAAAAGGCATCATGATACCCTCATAAATGAAGGATTCAGCCAGGTCCTACGTTGCTGCTAAATTGAAAGTCAACAAATTAACAATCAGCCGATTTGTCAAAGGCAGGAGATGTTCGAAGAAGAATTCGGGAGCAAGAAAATGACATTCAGCATACAAGATAGAATTCTCAAGCACCTGTGTCTCGCTAAACACAATCTTCTTCAGTTGAACTTGCTCGCGAGTGGGAGGAGTTGGCTGCCGTACATGCAGATCCCAGCACCATCCGTAAACAGCTCTATTCTTCTGGAATCATCTCAAGACGCATGGTGATGAAGACCCTTTTCACTCGGAAGCAGCGCATGGCTAGGGTGCATGGTGTCAAGAACACAGAAACTGGACCGAAGATCAGTGGAAGAATGTCTTCTTCTTCGATGAATCGAAAATCGAGATGACTTACCATTCCGGCAACAGTCGAGTCCGAAGATATTCATGGGAAGCGCAACAACCTTAGTGTCAATTACCGACAGTGAAGCATCCAACCACCTGATGATATGGGCAGGCTTCAGTGCACATGAAATTGGCTACCTCCATCCCTGCGAAAATTCTGTGAAATTACGTGAAGATCCTCAGAACTCGCGTTTTGACCTATCAAAATGTCTTCTTCCATGGGGATATGATATATCATTTCAAGATGACTCGCACCTGCTCATCGATCGAAGTCACAAAAGCCTTCAAAGCATCCAAGGGGATCACCTCTCTCTATTGACCTTCAAACAGCCCAGATTTAAATCCCGTGGAAAGTTTGTGCAGATTTGGAAGAAGAAGCCAACTTACACAGGCCACGCACCAAAAGTGAGTTGCTTGCATTTATTATTCGTGCTTGGACTCGCTAAATACCCGAGACACTAACAAAGCTCACAATCAATATGCCGAGAATGAGAGAAAAAGTGCTGAAAGCGGGCGGTGGACCCACCAAATACTGGCTCTGGTGAGTTTACTATTGTTGCAAGTTGTTGTTGCAGTTATAAATGCTCAGAAACTTGATGAATAAATTTCAGAGAACACGTGAACTAATTTTTTCTTATTTCTTCAGAAAGTTGCTAATTTTTGTCCCAGCACTGTATGTTAAACATTACAGAGATATTAGCAGGCACCATGTCATTTACTTTGATTGACGATTTGTCATTGAAATTAACCCACTGGAAACGAAAATATGGGGACCATGTGGCCGCCATATGGGTATGTGGTATGGATCTGGACGAAATTTTCAAAGTATTATTTCTTTAATAAAGTCAAGCATAAGTCATTCATCTAGAAGAAAATGTTGTATAAACAAGTCATGTGAACGTTTATGACCAGTTATTTGATGAAGAAGTAGCAGAGCATCACATGTGCCTTGGTGCGTGGCTATCCCACATGGGTAGCATATGGTGTCCACATCTGGTAGCCACATGGTGTTTTCCAGATGTTACCCAGATAGTGAGAAATATCGATGGAAAGTCATTCATTGCATTACACATTGCGAAGTACATGTTTGGTTCCTACAATTACACATGTTTTAGGCTTTGGGGCTGATATACAGGGTGGCGCACGTAAACCGCCGGATTTTAAACTTTTATTACTCCTCAAATATTCATCAGATCGTCATGAAATTTCGACTCATACTAGTTTGGAGTATAGGATTTGTGATGATTATACCTGTTGTACAGAGAATTGTCAGAAAATTCTGCTTCTATTGACCGAATGACATGTAGTAAAACTGACATACCAACAATGTATCTTAACATGTAAAATTTAATGATAAACTTTTCCCTTTATTTCCCCCACGTCTTTATCAATAATGACCAAAACGAATTAAGGTAAATGTCATAGAAAACATTTATTAAATGAAAAACATAAGAAAAAAGTGTTGGTAGTCATCGAACTTCAAAGTGTCCTCCTCCCTTCTCGAGGACGGATTCGAGTCGCTTTTGGTAGACCAGATCAGTTTCTCGACACATCTCAGTTGTCACTTCTTGAAATGCTTGTATGATGCGGTCCTTCACGTCTTGCATGGATGTTGGCCGTGTATGGTAGACCTTGGAATTGACAAAACCCACACGAAGAAGAAATCGCAAGGCGTCAGGTCAGGTGAACGCGGTGGCCAGGGCATGTTAGGAGATCCACGTCCCATCCGTCTGTTAGGCATCTTCTTGTTCAATCACTCATGCACAGGAAGTCCTCAGTGTGGAGATGCACCATCCTGCATGAATATGATGCTCCTGCCTCTTCTGTCCGACTGCACCGCAGGACAAAATTCCCCCTGTAGCATCTTGAGATACCGATCCTTGTTGACTTCGGGTCCTCCTCGAAGTGCTGCACAACTCGTTCCACATTCTGCTTCGTTCGTTCAGAAGATGAGCGGTCCCGCTTGACAGTCACCACACTACCACTGGTCAACAGGTTTGTGTGCCACCGCTCTACGGTACGGGCATCCGGTGCTCTCGCGTTCTTGCCATGCTCTGAATGACAAAGCCTTTGTGCCTCCACTGGACTCTTGAGCCATTCGTACCAAGTCGCGCATTTTGCACTTTCTGCAACCGAATAATCATCCATTCTTCTATGTTCGATTCTTTTCAGATAGTGATTTAATCGTCGAATGGTATTTTATATGACATGGAGGTAACTGAACAATATTCACTTCAAGACTGCGCACAATTCGTTGTGCAGAATACGATTCATGTTAAGTTAATTAACTTGATCTAGATTTTCGATGTAAACAAAATGAGTACATGTCATTCGGTCAATAGAATCAGAATTTTCTGACAATTCTCAGTACAACAGGTATAATCATCACAAATCCTATACTCCAAACTAGTATGAGTCGAAATTTCATGACGATCTGATGAATATTTGAGGAGTAATAAAAGTTTAAAATCCGGCGGTTTACGTGCGCCACCCTGTATTTTGTTATTTAATGAGTCCTCAACATGGTGATGCATAATAATTGTGTAGTCATCTCCACCAAGTTAATAACATAATGGCGCATACTAGAGGATAATATTAAATTTAAGAGACAATGTTAGCTCTTTGTAGGCAATTTCATGCATGAATAACATTGAACACAGGCCAAAGAAGGTCACTAAGAGTTTCAGATTTTGACTTGTTTTTGTGAGGTATTAAAATATGTGCATTTATATTATATGTCGTTTGATCTTTCGATAAACAGCTGTTACAAGTTGAAGTTGCCCGTGCCATCAACGGAGTATGCGTTGTTGCTGATTCTGGCGGGAATTTAAAATATTTGATTTAATCATCTCCTTTCTAATCAAAAGAAAGAGTCAAGCTTTTTTAAGATTTGACCAGCATTTCAAGTGAAATGGGTGAGAATATCTGAAGAAATCAGGCTAATTTACGTCACATGGGGAGCGAAGCTTCTTCATTCTTTTTCGTTCTATGCGACATTACAAATAGGTTGGTGTGTCTAATATATGCTGCAACAAATGTCTATAAAGCCGCATAAAATATAACAAGAAACAGTGCACAATGTTTTAAGAGCAACATGATAGGAATTCTTCTTAACTGAAAGAAAGATGATATACAGTCGGATGTGTATAGACACATAGAATGTCTCTCAGTGGAACAGCGAATGCGCTGATGTTTAGTGCATCGCTTAGAGATATTCTTCACTTAACCAAAGTCAAATCAATTCGATGCATATGATGAAGGCATTCGTCGTGATGATCTCGAAGTTGCATTTTTTTAACTGCAAGTGTAAACGGAAACAGTGTAAACTGTAACTTAGAACATTCATACAAATTATGAGGAATCGATCAAAAAATAATAGAAAATGGTTTTCTTATCGATCTGTTCCGCTTGAGGGAGTTTGCACATCCTTTACGAAGCCTAGTTAAGTAATTCGAAATAATGCCATATGATGTTTCATTGATTACCGCATTGATTTTGAAGGGTGGATTCTACAATACCATTAATCATGAGACGCAGGCAGAGCTGGAAAAATTCCGCTGAAATTTTTAATTCCAATTCCAATTCCGGAGCAGAAATTTCAATTCCAAATCCAATTCCAATTCCAGTCGAAACGGTTCAATTCAATTCCTATTCCATAATAAGATTCAATTCCGATAATTGCAAGTCGCGTATAGTGTCTTATGTTGATGTATCTAACGCTTGTTCGTTTCAATCTAACCCACGTGCCCTTATCCTATCCTCGTTGTTCCTGTGTGCCGTTCCCTGCGTCGCTCCTATGTGCGTTTTCATGTTCATATTTCATATTTCTTATATACATGTATATAAGCAACCGGTCAGGCTACTCCATTTTCGTTTCGTAAACGAGATATTCAATATCTCGTGAAAAAAGAAAAGAAAGTTAACGATCAGCAAAGAATCAAACGCTGAGAGAGAGAGAGAGAGAGAGATGCGAGTAAATCTATTAATAAACTCACAGAAGAAAGAAACTCAGTGTGCGAATAACGTGATTGTTGATGAAAGACAAAACGACAATAAAAATGATATCATGAATTGTGACTAATGGTCCATTTTAATTTAAAAAAAGGAGATTAAAAATTCAGTGATAAGAACGAAATGCGGTCGGGTCGAAAGCTGACGAGCAGTGATTAAAGGAAACTCTTTCAATTTTCAAAAGGAAGTGGTTTTATCGTCAAGTCTCAAAAATTTGTGTAAATTAGAAATGATGAGAAATTTACACAACAACAACGCATGCGACATCTTCAGTAGCTGTTCGAAGAACTTCGGGTTCTCGCGGTGTAACGTAACTACAGAAGTAACAACAACAACTGCCTGCCAGCGAGCAACAACGCAACAGCGTATACGGCAACAACACATCAGCTAGCGCGATTGAAGATTGACGGTATAAGTGACACTGATATTTATGATATTATTTTGGAATAAATGAGTCCGATCGAATTGAAGTGAATTCAACATTAAGTAAGAGAACTGCAAGTGTAAAGTTTTTCTTTTATCGTTGCGCATCGCATCTATATAACTATAGTCTTAAAAATTAATATTGTTAATTGTTGTGATTGGAAGTTGAATAATAGTTCATGTAATTGAATAATTAATTATTAGAATAATTTGTTGACACTGTCTATATTATGATTTGAACTTACAAGGTTGACTCCCTTTAATGCAGCGTTAATTTTCCTCTTTCCAAACCAATTGTTTTTCGTGTGTGCAACAATTAAGTTAATCTCCAATTTTTGTGCTTATCCTATCAAGAACTAAATTCAACAATTGCTTTATTTTGATTAATTATCTTACTTGATAAATAACTAGATAACAGATTGAACAAAGTTGATTGTATTTTCATTGTCTGCTTAATCGCTGAAATAACATGGTCCGCGGCTGTAGGCCCATCGAAGTCACAAAAAACACTCTTTATCCGAGAATAGAATAAAACTACCTCTGTCGATCTCTCTCTCTCTCTCTCTTATCTCTGCATGCAGTTAACACAACGGCCGAGCACTGTGATTTCAATTTTTGTACAAATAGATTTATCACAGGTCTATCGAAAAAGTGGAATTGAGGTTTATCAGGGTCAATTCCAATTCCAGTAGATTTAAATATCGTCAATTCCAATTCCGACGAAAAATGGAATTAATTCCGGATCGGAATTAATTCCAATTCCGACTTTTCCAACTCTGGACGCAGGCCTCTCAAATTTTAAGATATACTTGTTTTGCAGTGCTGACCCGCCTCAATGTCTCATTTGACTGTATGAAATCTCAAAGAATGTGTGCTGTATGTATACGTCTTGTCTGGTATATTCTTCCCATCCAGTCGAAGAGACATTGGAATGTTTGGCAACGTAAAATCTAATGCTGCATCATTCATTAATAGGCCTAACTTTGTAAATTTATCAAACTCATGAGCCTTATCAAATTCCTCACTTTTCTCGGTGCACGAAGCTCGGAGTTAGAATCAGAGTCCCTTCAATATTGCTGCCTTCAAAACCGTGACTTTGATTGTAGTGCGGTAATGTGGTCGATTCTAAGAAATTCAGTTTTGCATGAGTTGTGAGAGTTCCATTCACATGAAGAAATGTAGGGAATTGCCTTATCATCGTTGATGTGAGTATTAGCCTACGTATCCATCAGATTCTTTAATTAATGACGTTGGTTCAATTGATGTTTTGAGTTGATAATGATTGCTAGTACATGTACGTGTAGGTACATTGGGATTGCATTGAGATTCGATTCCAAGGTCGCTAAGTACAGCAGGCCAATCATCACTGTGATTCATGAGAGTTCATCAATCAGGAGTAGGAATCTGCGAAGCTTCGAGATTCGATTCGAGAAAAATTCGAATCGGTTTACGTCGATTGGCCAACGATTATTTCAACAGCCTCCTTTCGTTCGCTAATGGTTCAAAATTAGATTGCAATATGCTTGAGATGATGGATTCTCACTGATGGTGGCTAAAATTACGAGGTTGCTGAACTACGTTATATCAGCTGCATGCTGCTCAGATTAGGGCTTCGGACTAGGTCGATCTTTCTGGACCGAGTCTGATATACTTCACAATAAACAAGGGCCTAACTGATTTAGAACAGAATTGTAAGTGGCCCATTGTCAGATTCGTGAGCTTCTATCTTACAGGGCTATAAGACATTCTTTTCAGACTGTTCTTAGTCAGGACTCTTAAGCCGAACACGTAGCTCAATAAACCAGTGAATTATACTACATCCTAAAACACGAACTCTTACTAAAAGTAGGCCATGCCGCAAGGAAGCAAAACTCAAACAGGATATCAAATAAATAAGAAATACTGCTTTATGCGTGATTAAGTGCCATCCGTACTTTTTACAGTGCTCCTCATACTTCTTTTGATGAGACCCCTCAAATGACTTTTTTTAATGAGATTTTTGCACTTAACAAAGGCCTACAGAAGCGTCAGGGCAAAGGGGATATTTTATTTGGATATTTAAGGCCAAATCTCATCCAAAAAAATCTAGTCAGCGCAACAAGTTTCGATCGTCGTTTAAAAAGTGAAATTCGTTTATTTGATACGCTGACTAGATTCTCTTTACTGCTGAGATTTGGTTTGTGGTTGATAGAGATAAATGTTCTTCTTATCCTGAATCATCTGCATCTCAGATAGGAAGTTAATTAGGCGTCTAGACGAAGTTAAAATGACCTTGAGTACAAGATGTGGTTTATTATCGATTTATGGTCTTTGATTTACAGATTTTCCCATAGGCTGCGACTAGCGACTGGATTTTCTTACTTCAGCTGACATATCCAATACTTCCTTAACTTTTTTTAAGATTTCCTTACTTAAGCTGACAGGTCCAAGACTACTATAATTCATCATGCATCAAAGTGTTCTAAGTTGTCTGTAATGCTTTGGTCGTATGAGTTTGAGTGAAAATTTGCGTCGGAGTCTACATAGGTTATATACTAATTTATTTTGAATTCGTCCTGATTACCGTAGATAGTCATAACGGACTGCGATAGCATGGGAGGTTGTAGGTATCAATAGATTGTTACCGAAGTTCCATTATTGTTTCCTAATCTGAAAATTGCGATAAAAATGATATAATCTACTGATTTTTTGTTTATGAAAATTGGTGCTTTCCCGCGCTCAGGATTTAATTACAGGGACGATTGACGGTGGCTACATTTCCCGTCTCGCGTGAGATTCAAAGAACGAAGAGTGATGTGCTGTGTACATGACCACAGGAGGATATGGAAAAGAACTTACATCTATACACCTGAGGTTATAAACCGAGTCCCTATCATTAATCTACCTACGGGAAATTTGGCATAGCAGAGCCAATTGGCATTTCAAGACATGTTGTCAAACCAGTATCCATCTAACTGATGTTCTAGCGTCAATGTTCATTCGAAATAGGTTGTAGCTACAAAGCGTAGTAGATTTTGATTTTCTCAGAAAAATAGATAGGCCTAGACTTTAATTTGACTGCTTATTTCTTTATGATTGTTTCTTGATGACATTGTTAGCTTAAAAAAGTTTCCGTTAGTTGTTTTCTTATTTGAAGACTATTAATTGCTTCGAAAAAGTGCTTTCCATCTCATTTATACTGAGATATTCTAAGTAGGCATGCTCATGATATATAAGTTATTTTTCCCTCAGTTTGACCACTTTACACGAATATCAAGGACGGAATCTCAGTACGGCCGATACTTTATCCAGTAGATTAAGATTTACACAAATATTTTTCTCGAACTTCGTTATCCAATGTCTATTCACCGAACTTGCTCAACTTTATTGTCCAATGTCAGCATCTCCCACAATCATCTGACGGAAACCGTTATGCTAGACTCAGAAACAAGAGCGTGGAGGATGAACTCATAAATGTCTATCCTAAATGCATGTCCTATTGCACTCATTTTCAGCCTTGAAAATGAAATAAATAAAAAAATTCTTTTTGGATATGAATCATTTATGTTATTGGATGAATTGAGATGCTATTTGGTGACACATACGTCAATCATTTAAATGTCTCAATCGAAATCATATCGTGTTGGGTGACATTCGGGATTCTTTTTCACCTACAGACATGTCAATACGATTGTTTCCAATGAATTCTGTTCACAGATAAGGATCATACAAACATTTTCAAAAGTCAAAGATAGATCAAAAATATAAGAAGATGCTTGGACTCACACTTTTCATCTCTATTATTCAGAGTAGGCCTTACTGATTTTATGTAGATGGTATATATAACTTCTCTGAACCGCAAATTGATGGCATTGGAGTCAGAAGCGTTTTAATTACGCTTTTCTTATCAGATTGGAAATGCATCTTTTCTCCCAAGGCACTAACTTTCATTTAGCAAAGTATATTTCATTCTTATTAAATTTCTTATCGCTATTGTGCTGCTGCATAATACACATGACATAAAGAAAAACAAAGTCTAGATAACAAATTGAATTTCTTGAATTATCGGAAAAACAGGGAGCTTTGAAAGAAGGAATGAGAAATTTAAATTTATTTAAAAAAGTATCAAAAAGGGAGAAGGACTGTTTAGAAAACATCACTGCCCTACGAAAATAACCACAATTTATTGCTCTTATGCAGCCATGAAAAGTCGACAATAGTGAACATTCACAATATCGATAAAATTAATGATGATGCCTCATTAAATTATCTTTCAAACTGACGGGAAAAGTAATAAATTTAGTTACTTTGCACTCAATTTAGCATTGACTCAATAGGTTTCATTAATTTAATAGCGTTGAATCGAAATCAGTTGATCAGGGTTGGAACACTTACAGTAATTCTAATTGTAATTGTGTAATAAATCGCAATTTTTGAAGCAATTGTAATTGAAGATTTTGATTTTATAGCAATTGTAATTATAATCGTAATTGCGAAAGTATAACTGTAATTGTAATTAAATCTTTATGTAATTGTAATTGAAGAAAAGTGTGGGTCAATTACACGTCAATTACTTATTTTGCACAACATTATTCTAAAACAATATGTATGTGTGTAGACGCATTTGTTCATTATTGTTACTGAATTATATTGATTCTAATTCTAGTTTTCAATCTATAATTTCTAGTTAAAAGTTGTGAATTCATCCATCTGGATGACTTTTTTTACAGACCTTTTTATTCCCCTCTCGCATAGGCTATAGTAGTCAACTAGGCATGCTGATATTGCTGATATTCTGATATGTTATATGATGCAGTAACTCGTAAAACATAGGCCCTATACTTTGTAAAATCCTTGTTTAGCAAACACTCGTGAAATCATTTAGCCCATCAGCGGTCAGCACAGGCCTGGTATCAATTTTTATGACTTGATGTTCCACATGCTTACAACAGTTTCTGTTTTTCACTTATTACGTATTGTAATTTTATCACACACTTCCGGTCTAGAACGACATTTCTCTTCTGTATTACATGATTCTCATTAATTTCGAAATAAATGATTTCTATTCTATTCTATGCTTAGACTGCTGGTGAGTGTTGATACAGGCCTATAAATACATAAAAATAGCTTACAATCCCTACATGCACAATTGTAACCTGCATATAGGTCTGATTCTGTGCCGCGTCTTTACCGATTTTTTAGAATACACATCTACAACTGAACATATAAAATTAGAAATGTCATAATATGGGCATTTTCTAATTTATGTATTAACCCTTATCGGTATGGATAATTCCGAGAACGCCATCGGTATGGGTGTTAACATTTTGTAAACAGCTGCTCTTTCTACTGTATAGTTGGCTTTAGCTGTATATTCAACATCTAAATATTCTTTTAATAATTTTTAGATAAAATGTAAAGAGGAATTACATATATTTTGTAACAATTACGTTGATTTAATTGAAATAAAAATCAAATTATTTCAAGAAAACAGTGATTTTAATTATATTCTTAGAAAATTGAAAGCTTACACTAACATAGAATGCCTGTCATTTTAATTACAAATAATGCATTTGCAACTTTTTATAAGAACTCGGTGAGCTGGACACACAGACCTTTGGCAAGTTATCACATCTGGAACGACTTAATTTCCCACAACAGCGGCACCGACCGACTTTTTCCATTTCTGTATGCTGGCTGTTGACACGAATCTCAACCAAATTCAATGCTATCATAGCTTCCGTTGTAGACCCCGGCAACCTCAAATTACGTGCATATCTTGATCTCGTAGAAGATATGCAAAGCTGCGTAGCTAAGGACTTCAAGTATTCTTTCCTACTTGTACTCAAACCATCTTTCTTTCGTAAGAGAAACGCATTGAAACATGCAACGTCCAACATATTGTAAAAAATCAATAATGGCCATCGCACAGTTTTTCGGCGACATGTAAATTTTTCCACGTTCTCGTCCATTTGATCAACTCCTTTTTTACCGAAATTGTAATCAATAATCATTTGCGGTTTTTGCGCATTAGCAGAAACAATTTTGCTTCCAGAGTGTGAGGAGCTCAAGAGATTTACCACCTTGTTTCTTTTTGGAATATAAGAAGCGAGCGAGCATGATATGATTTTCGTGATCGTAAGCAAATTTGGTTGATTCCACAGGACGGCGCTTTTCCTTCAATTCCAGAGGAATTTCTACTCGATTGTTTCGAACTGTGCCAAGCAGTGTTAAATTCTTATCAAGTAACGACACAGCTAGTCGATGTGACGTAAAAAAATTGTCTGTCACCAACTCACGCCCAGAGCCGTAAAATGGTTCCGATAACTCCATTACCACATCCTTTGCTAAATCTCTATGAACTTCGTCTCCATCTTTTCCTGTATATATTTTTCCATTCAAAGCGTACCCGGAATCACTCTCGCATAACCAAAATATCTTTATCCCATATTTCTTTGGCTTAGTGGGAATATAATTCTTTCCGGGAATCTTTCCACGATATCCATACAATTGCTCATCGACTGTAAGAATTGCAGCAGGAATGTAGAACTGACGTAATTTAGCGATAAAAATATTCCATATTTCACTGATGGCAGCTAATTTGTCAGAAGATAAACGCCCCGCTCGATTTCGAAAATTGTCAAACCGTATCGCGCGAAGAAAGAATTTGAATCTTAGAACAGGACATAACTGCTCTGTAAAATGGCATGGCTTCTTTGGGATTCCACAGATCTTGTATATTTACGAAATTATCGTGATGGGCCCCAGCGTAAATTATCAAACCGATGCAAGCAAGGATTTCATCATAAGAGAACGTCTTCATATTCATGAACGCGAGGAACACCCCGTAGAATATCACAAACCTTGCGATTTGTGTACATGTATGTAAGGATTGTACGAATTAATTCCTCTGGAATAAACAAAAGGAACGCCTCCAAGTTAGATTGAGGGTGAGCAAGATTTCTGCCACAATCACTCACGATATTTCAAGTTCGCCGTCGTTGCTGAAAGGGTTGATTTGTATAAGTAACCAACACGTGTTTCGTATATTTCTGGTCCAGTTTCTACGTCGCTATCGTCGCTACTTTCATCTTCTCCAATGATTGGAATGTCACCTTCACTCGAATCACTGTGAATTTCGTCATGCTGAATGTCTTTCATTCACATTGCTAAGAAATTGTTCACCATTCGAATAATCTTCGTCGTCACTTGCATCATCCGATTCACTTGAGTCATTATTTTCATAACGAAGTAGCATATTCAAAGCCTGTGCAGCGGTATGTCTGCGCGGTCGATTCATGTTGACAAACGAGTAATGTCGGTCTCTTTAGGAAGCGTAGTAAGATGTAAATGAAAGAAACAACCAATTACAGGGCACTTCTATTGTAACCTATTCATCAAGTGAAAGCTATGACGAATCACTTGCCACAATGCAGAGTTAGCGTGCGCGCGTTGACCGACCGGTTTCACACGTAACGACAGATATTTACAATGATGTTAGAGAAAATAAACTTTACGCTGAAATTTAGTGACAGGTGCACAAAATACGAACTCGTATGCTGGAGGACTAAATTAGAAATGACGTCTCAAATATACTTTTCACATTGTTCAATACAATAGCAGCTCTAATCACGGTGACGCGCCTGCATATAGACTGACAACATTAATATCAATTTGTGTTTACATTTTGTAAACACCCATACCGATGAAGTTCCCTTACGGACTACCCCTAAGAGAATAAAATATCACGAAGAAGTAAATGCCATGCAATGATCAGTCAATATAGTTATTAATCGTCGTTGAGTCTTAGATTCACATGTCATATACTTTAATTACATCTTAATAAAATAATATAAATGTTTACAAAATGTAACACATATACCGATGAGGGTTAAATTTCCTCTAATAATTTACGCCAATCTCCAATACACGCCGCAGGTGCGAGGTCAACATATTAATAAACGTGAGGCCTAGCTTTGATATAAAAGAATGTAAATGTAGGAGAATGACTTTGCATGGGTATGGGACAATCTTTTTAGGAGGAGATGGCGCAACCTATTTTTGGGCGTTAACACCGTTATTAGAAATAGGCCTACCTATCGTAGCATAATAGTTGCCTGCTGTCAATGATGACTCAGAGACAGACTAATCATCCTATTTCTGGCTGTTGCTGTAACTGTATCGTCGAGATGAGACACATATCATCGCTCATGACAATGAAGTTTTTGGTATGCTCCACCTTAAGGTGAGCATTGGAAGGTTGCAACGTTGCAATTGTAATAGACAATAGGCCCTAATTCTTTCTCTATCTTGAACTCAAAGTAAAATTTACTGGTATTTGAAAATTTTTGGACAACCAACTCATAGCTGACCAACATTGTTCGGAAAATCGATGTAGTTGTAAATGTGTAATTAATTACAACTTTGTACGTAATTGTAATTGCAAAGTCACACATGTAATTGTAATTGAATAAATCAATAAATGTTTATTTCCAAATACATTGGAACACATGGGAGATGCATGTGAACAAAAACATTTGTATTTAAAACATAACTATAAAAACTCAGACGTTAAATGTTTTGCGTCAATTTCAAGAACAAAAAAAATCGTGTTCAGGAAGGAGGGGAGAGAAATTTGCTTCTAAATGTCATTTAGTTTGTGTTTAGCCTTTTGAAGGAATTAAGCAATACTTTCAAGATTTTTTGGAATGTGCGTGTTCATCAACTTGTAAAACTACATTGTACTTTCGCAGTGGCATACTATCGGTGCTAGCTCCTGTCGTGTGAATAAAAGACTAAAAGTCGTGTAATTGTAATTGAAGATTTTGATTTTAAAATAATTGTAATCATAATTGTAATTGTAGAAGTTCAACTGTGTTTGTAATTGTAAGTGAAAAAAATTGTGTAATTGCTCCAATCCTGCAGTTGATGTTTACATTGAATATTAACTATATATTATATATATTAACTGCTTTTGACGGGAGGTAATTATTCATAACGATTGTAAAAACAATTTATTCTGCTCCATGTACTTTTATTTCAGGATGAGATAGTGTAGTCAAAATTAACAAGTATCAGTCACTTACTTGTTTATTTTTTAACTACATTATCCCATCCTGCAATAAAAGTACAGGGAGCAGAATAACTTGTTTCAACAATCGCTATGAATATTTGTTCTAGTTCTTTATAAGTTTTTACTCCCAGTAGACAGTTGATATTAACGATAATTTGTCCACTGTATCGAGTTTGAGTCCTGATTGAATAACCTCACTTGCAAAAATTGATTTCATTTACTTTTGAAAGCCCTAGTGATTACGGTTCAGTGTAGTGAAGTATTTTGTATCTGTCTGATCAATAGTGGCATAACAAGGCGAGTAAGTGTAGAGAGATGTAAATTACTGCCATTTCTGGTCTTAGCTCTACAGTGTTAGCATATGGAAAGTCTTGGACAAAGCTTTGATGACTCATCGCATCTCGCGTCCAATGCATAGGTGTTCGGGCGGGTATTGTTAACAAGATGCATGTGATGTGGATATGAAAGCAAAATAGACAACTTTTGCGTCATGGCTTACATGATAATATGAAGTGGCACTTGCTTTGCATCAAAGAAAATTGGATACAACAGGAACAGGCGAATAACCGAGAATGACTCACGTCGCGACTAAAGGCGATGAAAATGCTTACGTACACCGTGCAGCTTGTCTTCACTTGTCTTCATTCTGTGTGCGATCCCGTGATGACGAATCACTGCAACAGTCACAGACCATGGATTCCGTCATAGTTGCAGCCATAGTTAAGGAATCCATGCACAGACCTATCACATATCTAAGGCAGCAGTGGTCTTCCGAGTTTCCACGGAATGCATGATGCATTAAAAATATTAGAATTGAAAATTAAACGGTGATTAATTTCATAGCAATTTTTAACGATGATGCAAATTTTTGTTTTCAAGTATAATACTGCCTATGCGATCAAAAACAGAAATTAGTCATGAGATCAACTCGATAGATGTTTTGGATGTACGACAAAAGCCTGTCCACTCCATGCATGAAATTCTCAATAACCATTTTCCAATCATTTTTTTGGGTTTGAATTGCTACCATGCTGAACCACACTTTCACTTAAGAAATACATGAAATCACAAGACTGGACTAGAATATTTGATTTGCGATTCATTTTCAACTCTGAAGTCACCTGGTTCACTTAATGTGATGTAACGTAATGTAATCTGACAGAGGCTGTTGTGCAACAGTTGAGCAGCACGTCCTGAATAAAGCCTTGTGTACGAATCTACAGAATCGTCGTTTCCAGATGCTACACCTGAGTTATGTAGATGCTATGTAAAATCGGTGCTAAATGATATTGAATTGCGCGGCAACATACTATAATAGTGTATGCAAATGCCGAAGTATCTCTAAAATCGGAGGTGCGAATTCGTCTACATGTAAGATTGTTTGTATTTCAT
Source organism: Prostheceraeus crozeri (assembly GCA_907163375.1). Classification (NCBI taxonomy): domain Eukaryota; kingdom Metazoa; phylum Platyhelminthes; order Polycladida; family Euryleptidae; genus Prostheceraeus; species Prostheceraeus crozeri. The sequence goes on from CAJQUW010003875.1 coordinate 185,874, forward strand.
AGTGGGTAGCTGGCATTAACATTGTGCTTTCCAGGAACTCATTTCTCTCTATCTATCTTGTTTCTATTATATTTTAGAGGTGATATCAGACCATGGAGGCTTGTGGTAATAGGTGGACCAAGGAGAAGCAGATACAAAAATCTACATACAACGTAATCAATGACAAATTGAGATTCCTGGCAATGGTGGCGGAACAAACGGGCTGTGAATGAAATGTGTAAATAACTTTTCTGTAGCGTTCTTGAAAACACGAACTGTGATGTGACGTTTTATTTGACGTACACGTGATAGGCCAATATATTGCAGCATCAATCCTCCTTAGAACTTGCGGCTGAACTGAAGCCACGTGTCAGTATTACCTCTGTAGAAAAAAATATGTTAAATTTAATATCATATTGAGATATGGTGTCAGGGTGGCATCTGGAGATCTCATCCTGCTCAAACCCTGTTTTTCGTGTTTAAACCCTGGTTAAACTTGTTCAAACCTTCATATAAAGCTTAGTTAAATCCTGGTTTGAACTACAACGCTCTCTGATGTCCGGTAAATTAATCTAATGTTTATATGATTACTTACTGAACTTGCTTAAAGCATTGATCAAAGCACATGCTCTTATTCATAAATGCATTTTCATATCAATCCTCGACAGTCAAGGCTTCACCAAAATCAGTGCAGAATTGGGAATGATGCAATATTTATTTATGATGTAATTACGAAATGGCTACATTTTGAAATAATTTCATGATAGCGGTTATAGATTCCGTAATAAGGATGAAAGCACATGTACCAATAACCCTATTCAATATGACTCGGATTTCATATTAAGCTACATACCAGTGTCCATCAAAACAATTTTACCTTTGTCCCTTTGTGCACACATTTTAATTCGTATGACATTATGATAATCATACTTTATTATTATAATAGCAGCATTGTTATGCACATTACTGTACAATTGTGACACTTAACGCACATCAGATGTTTGCTGATGCCATTGTCAGATAGCAATACCGGAATAGCTCCACACAAAGTATATTGGCGAAATATGATTTATGAAAAACAAAGAATCACATGCTCAAAAACCACACTCACACTCATCACACCCAAGTCCCATGGATATGTATCTGATACGAGACATCGGGCACTATTTTTGCTTTCTCGTAGACCATGTTATTTCGACAACAGAAATTGTTGGAGAGCAATTCTAGTATTCTTCTGTCAGTTGTGATATCTTTCATTTAGAAAAATAAACATTTGAGCAGTAATTTGACATATACAACAGAGATAGTTATTACGATACATGCAAGTACAAGATGTACTAATAACAACTATACATATACTCAAAATTCAATAGTATCCACTAAAATACCGCACTTTACTATGTATAGCAAATTATATCATGAAAAAATAGAAATCTTCATTGTCATCATGAGACGCGGAAGTAACTGCAGCAGTGGCTCGAAGCGACTTCTCCATTAGCCTATAGGATCTTCCAATCTATTTCTTAGTACGGTATGGTTGATTACCGCCGAACTGAATTTACGATTAACGGCCGCATTATGCGATGTAGGACAGCTTGCAATTTTTAGCATTACATCAGCAAACTGCCTTGTTGCATCCTTTCGTGTGCGAGTGTGTCTCGGAAGTATCGCTATTCGCCAAAAGTACCGGGCTAATAAGTTTTGTATCCGCGCTAATAAAGATTTGCACAGCGTGATATCAAATTCGGCGATATTAAAATATGTGACCTGTTTAAACTGGTGAGTTTTACCTGGTGAGTTCAACAGGATGTTTGAACCATATGCTGCCACCCTGTATTATATCATTTAATCTCATGGAAATTAACAATACCATAGAAAGTCCTAGAATGGAAATTGCATGAAAATTATGGCACACGTCGGGGGAACTTAGTTGGGGCAAAATGCAACTTTTGCGATCTGGCTTCCATGTTTTTTGATTGGCATTTATGTTTATCAGGCCAATTCTTGATCTGGATTGTTGGCCCTTGTCCAAAGACCATGTACTCAAAAGCAATAGTGAATTTACAAAATGCTGCGCCGACAGGATGACAAAGAAGGAAATCCTTTAAACGTTTTGTACGTTCATCATTTGAAATATCGCTCCGATAATCTATCAATAGCATAATCATGCTCTTACGCAACTTGTAATGTCGATTTACAGAACATGCATAACTCCAGCTTGAAATCAGAGGCCAAGAAATCTTAGAGTATTCATTTTACTTTTAAGGGTTCCCCTGTTCACTAAATTTGAATAATTTTCAAAATCTCTACATGCATTCGAATATCAGCTTCCGAAAGATCACATGTGTCATTCAATGATTAATTGAAAAGTTCCAGTGACATTTCATTTATTTTGTCGGTAAGATACGGTAAGATAATGATTGTCGGTAAAGAAACTTTCAAAGTGTTTATTCCAGAAAAGCGCCAGGTTTATTAACCGCTTCAAGAAATTATCCAATAATTAGACTTTATATCTGTGAATTCTTCAAATGTTCTTACAAATAGCACACCGACCACTTTCAATTATGACTTTGTAAACCAATTTTTAATTCGCATTCCAATATTGAAAAATTGGAAAATTGTTGTCAGTGACTGCTACAAATAGACACCCTATATTAATCCATGGAATAGTAGCCTATTTCACATGAAACAATGCCGCCATCTCATTTGCAATTCTCTTCATGAAAATCCTGTAATGAGGTGTCAACAACTTCCACAACCAACATGGCAAATAGTTTGACTACGATACAATGTTTTAGATCGAATCTGATCTACAAACCATAGATTTTTCCATGTGCCATCATTGTACATAGGCAAGATATCAAACTTCCATTCTAGTGTACTATTATCCACTTCTATATTTAATCTCTTTGAATGCACTACAATGCTGACACGTTATACTGTATATACCATCTGAAAGGCTATTCTTTTAGTTTTGGTTGAGGAAGAGTCAAAGTTTTGTTGATGCAATAATTTAATTAAATAGTGATGTAATTACTTTCGGTTGCCATTCGGCATTTATCATGATTTAATTGGATCACGTAAGCAATCACTTAATTACAATTAGCTGCAGTTTTCATCACTGCCAAATCCATAAGAAGATAGCTTTCTAATCCGAATATCTTTTGTCCACATGCAAAATGTTTACATGATTGACAAATGCTTAGAAAGTAATATTCTTAATTCGTACTGTACATGCGCAACATGTAGGTCTACGGAGATGCATTAAAACACTTACAGAACTTTAACTATAATAACAAACATGAATTTTCTACATTACTATGTCTGCTGAACTAACTTGCATTAAGAAAACATAAGTGTATTAATGCACTGATGACACTATCGTGTAATGTGCAAAGACTTTAAAATTAAGATATTTATCATCTCTCCTCTACTTTACTAGTGCAATATTTTGTAGCTCAGACAGTGAAACACTATACATTCCGGCCATCGCGATGGTATGTGTTTCATTACGTTTGGCAAAATGTGAATTGACCTATGATAATCAAAATCACACATAGTTGAAGACTTTTCAGTTAAAATTGGAATGAATGCTGTAGTAAAAATTGTCTTCTCCTTAATTAGGCCTACGAGTATAAAATATCATATCATCCACTGTGTGTCTTATATAATAATCGCTTATTTGAATTGTGAATAATTGCAATTAATTGGAATATTTGGTGCCTGATCCAATCAATTAATTAAATTGAAGAAAGTCTATCAATCAATTAACTTTTTCCATCCCCTGGCAGCAGCTTACATGTAAGTCAGCGAGTTGTAGGGTCGTAGGAAGGTTGCTGTTGATTCATTCTCATTGGGTTTTACGGTTTGACGATGCGTTTTGAGTGACTTTCAGCGGACTGATTCAAGCAGTTAGAGTCAAACCCTTCGATCATTTACAATGAAATTGAAAAATATTGAAACGGCCGGAGTACACCTTAGGGTCATCAAATTGTCTCAAAAACTAACATTTCGCAACGAATCACTGTCAACACGAAAATAAAACACGAGCACGAATGCCAAGGCTCAACACAACACGAAATACGATTGTGTTCTTGTCAAGAACGCAGACTTCTAAGTTCTAATTGACATCAGAGTGTAAAATTCTTCTAAATTTCACTTCTCTATCATTTTCAGTGGAATCAGAGGTTTCATGACTTACTATCAAATAATGTAATAAGTAGTGCGATAAGTCATGTGGAAGAGGAAATGGTAATTGAAAACGATTTGTTTCATCGGGTGACGTTTGCGAATGTCTTTTAATGAGCGGCAAAACAGTTAACAAAATTGTGTAGTGTAATGGCTTTCTTAACATTTGCAGCAGCACGGTCACTCATATCAACATCAGTATAAAATATAAACATCAGCATACTATCAGTAGGCCTAGTATCATTGTCATGCACAATAATTTTTTTATATTATGACATTCATACTGCTTATTTGTTTCTTGTGGAATAGTAGCCACTTACAAATGTTGAAATAATTAAGTCAATTTAATTAATGAAATCAAGTAAAAAGGTTTTACCTTATGCGCAAGTGCTTTGATGCTAATGCTGTGTCATTGTCAATCGAAAGTGATTGTATCTTTTAACATTTGAAATTGCATATAAAAAATATGCAATAAGAATTGCATTTATAAATGTCTACAGTCAGAGGACATGTATATTATGAAGAATATCCAAAAAGATAATTATGAATAAAAGAGATTACTAATTAAATTGGTCACATATTGTGTTTTTCGACTATGATGACAAATTTGATGCAAATATGTGCTTTTGCTAAACCTTCCATTTCTGATGGATCATATACAGTATTTTATTTTAGTCTTTTTATACTCTGTATAATTCATATGGACCACATGATTTTTTATCTTGCTGGATATCTTTACAGCACACATGTCCCTTTGCGCTAGATATTTATAGATGTAATTTTTATTGTAGGTATTTTTAGATGTAATTTCAAATGGTAAAAGACTTAATCGCTATTGCTTGACAATGACAAGCAATAGTGATGTCGAAAGAACTTGCGCAAAAGATAGAATCTTTTTATTTGATTGAATTATGTTAACTTTTATAAGCAGTTTCCTGTCCGCAAGAAGTAAATAAGTGAAATGACCACTTTCATGAAATACCTACAATGGACAGAAGTATATTATCATCTATAAATCTTGGAAGAACGAATCAATTAGACATGCTGAAACCGAAACGAATCTTATTTTCTAAAATATTAAAAACCAAATGATAATTATTCATTAAAAATGTTAGGAAAGTGAAAAGTTATATTGAATTTATGTGTGGGAGTGCTCACTCACATCGAAGCGCTTCAATGCACATCTATATTACACAGCAAATCTTAGGAAAAAGTGACATTGTGATCTTTTGGCATGTAATCCTTTAGATAGCAGATCATATTACGCAGCAGAATACTGAAAACGTTGTGTACATTTCAGTCCGATGAGTAAAAGTAAGCACGTACAAAAATACTTCATCGGCCTGTTGGAGAGATGGGAAATGTGTCATCTTGCACATAATAGTGGTAGATGCCTAAATGGTGCCTGATTTTTTCAAGCAGATACAATCCATAAGAGATTTTTGAGTGAGAAATTTTTGGCTTCTATTCCTGTTGTGTAAAATTCTCCTAGATTTTACTTCTCTATCATTTTTCAGTGGGTTTGGAATTTTCGTGACTTACTATCAAATAAAGGTATAAGTAGTACAATCAGTCATGCATAACGCATAACAGTAGATAAAAATGGAAAAAGATGCGTATAGAATATTGAATTCATACGGTATTGGTATAGGTACAATGGCTATTTTTCTACTTTGTTGACAGGGTAGGAAGCACTTGCGGAAGTACCACACACGGACCCCTTATATCTTAAACTCCTAGAATTAAAACCATGAATTCTACAACAACATGAATTCGCATCTTGCTGACTTGGCAGAGGTTTTATGGAATGCCTAAACGAAATTTCCCATGCTTTCATGTTGTCACCGTCTTTTATGACGTAGGCTATTATTTGATATTACTACAGGTGGTAGGCCATAGTGCTATAAGACAATAATGCTTTCTGAGCATTGTATTGCGATGACATTCAATCATTCAAATTTCAAAAAAAACATTGTCGAAATGTGCGAAGCATAGCAAGTCCCTGAAGAAACATTTAAGCAAGCTCGTAATACCATCAAGCCTCAGCCACACTGAAAGCAAAGCAAACACGAGCGTCTCGAGCAAACGAATGTCCGTAAGCTATCAATCGCTCTCGCTTGCTTTGCTCGCAATGTAGCAGTCTACAACTGCTGTAATGATGACTTTATGTTTGCTGCAAAACGCTTGGAAAAGCTCGCAGTGTAGCTGAGGCCTAATAGTGACCAAACATATTAGTGTGTGAAGATATTAGCCGCGAACAGAAGACCTGTCATCATGTAAATTCCCGACAGTCGAAAAGTAAAACTTATTATTTAGGATATATTGGCTAATAAAGTTATCATCAATAAAGTCACAATACGTCTAACAACGTGAACGCGCACGTTCACGCTTTGTCAAGCGGGGCTGCTGGCAAAAAAAAGATCTGAGACGCAACTTTAGATGAGACTTATGTACATCTAGTGCGTGTGTGCGTGTCTGATCAGAGATCACGTACAGTCTTCATGTTTGCGGTTAATTCCAGGCAACATACTTGAGATGGATTGAGCTTCGCTCAAGCGAGTGTCTACTGAATTGTTTTTCTTCAGCTAAACCATCAATAGATGTGATGTCACGCATGCATTCGTGGTCAGTCAGAGCGTTGCTGACGTTATTGTTATAATGGAATGCCTGTGTTTCATGTATAGCGTAATTAAAAGGCTGAATATACAGCTCATTATGGAAATTAACACAAGCCTTGCAAATAAATTTTTACAGCAGACATTTGTTCATATAATGATCTGTTTCGGTAGTAATGCATACATAGTACAATATTGTCGTGTTGCTTATCCGTAGATCTATATAAAGTTAGGACAATGACATAGTTTATTATTCGGAGATTCTAAAATAAAGTGATGGGTAATTCCGGAATTCGCATTAGCGAAATCTCGCGACTACTTCTATCTATTGTTCACGCACTTTGCTTCTACATTGAAACGCGCCGCTAGTTTAGAATATATGTTCCTGGAATTTTTTGCCGTGGTGAAGTTAGTATCAGAACTGCATCTTTTTTTGGACATGGTCTGCTGTGTTCTTAATGCAATTACTTTTGACGTAACTCGATGTGTAGCTACTTTTTCGCATATTTCGAACCTGAATGGAATGGTTTCTCGTAGCAACTGTAATTAAATCCGTTTTGAAATTTATGTCATTGAAATTTAGAATTCCACTGTCTAATATTTCAACAGTGAATTGAATGTCAGGGGACTGAAATGTAATCTCATAGGACATTCCTTGATTTATGTATCAACTGAAGTATGTGCTGTTCAATGTACATGGAAAAGCGAACTTTTATTTCTTGATTATCCTAAAATCTTAATCAAACATATTCTTGGACTTTTTTCTATCTTTCAGATGGACATGATGTGAGAGGGAAATCAGTGCTCAATTTCAGAAAAGCAGTCTAATGGAGATTTTCAGAATTAAAATCATTTTTCAATTAGATGCTCGCCACATGAGTCTTTGGCGTCAATGCACTAAACTTGGGATTTGCACGGTGCTGAAGTAGTCAGAGTTTAGCTGGAGAATTGTGACACTTTCGGTCCGGATGTCCTTCCGATTGACTTCCAACGGTGTCCTTCCTATTCCTCTCGACCACACGGCCAAGCGAATAACCATACCGCTGTGGCAGAGAGACCATGATTTATACTCGCCATATTATCGATAACTGATCACATCGCCATGATAGATCACATTGCTGCAAATTCGTTCATCACTGTTTAAATGATGCTAAAAGCTTTTTGATACTTCTTAGCGCGCTTGTCTTCTTTGTGCAGTTCATTGTTGTGTTTTCTATTGATTGACTTGTGTGGGTTCTAAAATCATAATCATGAACGTTGGATGTCAGAGTCTGTATATGGTTGTGCAAGGAATATGATATGATTTCTGAGCATTACAAAGGTGGGCGTACCTATTAATTATCTTCATTACAGTGCAAAAAAACTCAGAATTTCTGTTAATAATGAGCTGTTGTACGGCTGTGTCTACTCCAAGTGTTTAAATTTGTATACAATTATTTGCTTTGCAACTACATGTCAACAGGTTTTACAACTGAATGTGGATGCCAATCGCTGTCAAAAGCTGCACAAGTAAAATTTCTCATTGATTTGTTGAATCGTTGTAAATAAATTTCATTCATGTACTGTTGTAAATTGCTTTTTGTGCTTACTTAGGTGAGCTTCATGTTTTTATATGCTCTGTATAAATATTTTTGAATTTGTGCATGTAACACGTATTACTGCGTTTGTGATGTGATTTTGGCCATTTGATCAAATAAATTGTTAAGTCAATCTATTATGAAGTTTTATGTTAAAAATGATGTCTGGCGATGTAATGCACAGATTTTTCACGTAGTACCGTTACCAAAAGCGAATAAACATTCTGATCTTTTTTCTAAAACGTTGAATGAAGTTGAAAGTCACTTTATTATCAATTGTGTATTATCATGTACTGCACATCATTTCTTAAACATGCCTCCAAACGACAGCGTAATTAAAAATTAAGAGGGCTTCTTCTGAGGGAAGCAATTCTAGAAATAGGAGTGGAGAATTTTTTATCGAGGGGAAATATACGGTGTACCAATATATTAATTTGAATTTAATTATGAGTAGTGTGTGGTTGAAGTAAGTTTGTATTAGAGCGCGTAGGCATGCATGTGGGATTTAGCTGATAAGATCGGGAACCTTGTACATATGGTATCCATATGCAAGATGCATATGGGAACCATTTATCTTTTCCCAGTGGGAAATGCGGTATCAAATACATGAATTCGTATAATAGTTATTTACGCAACTAGTGAAAAATACCCATATTTATTGCTTTCTTCGAGGTCAACATATCTATGCACGACCCCGAAGGGCGAGGTCATAGAATGTTGATCGAGGAGAAAGGAAAAGGTGGATATCTTTGCACGAGTTGTGTAGGTAATTATATTTTTCACCGATATCATTACCATTATGACTAATCCAATTCTATGGTCTTTGATGAGTTACAATAATAAGCGGGTTTTATATAGGTTTTCCGACATTAATGTAGAAATATGCAGATCAAATGTAGAAAATGCAAATTATATACCACCCTTTGCAAATGAAATATTATTGCAGATCAAATGTAGACATATGCAGATCAAATGTAGCTGCTCATCAATAAATTGTTCAGATTAATCATCAATCACTGTAGAGACTATCACTTAGGATGATGATGATGACAGATTCCAGTGTCATTCAAGGTACCTTTCATAATTATTTACCCCTCATAACATTTAATATTGCATCTCTAATGTACATATAGCTCATGCATCGTGCTAACCAAATCGAGAATTGAAACGATAAAACAAATTGATGAATTTGATGCAAACAATGTTCAAGCTAAAACATGTCGCCATTTGTGGGCAATGGACCATGCCATTTGGGGTTGTGGAAGTAGGAGTCCAAGGCAGGGGAAATCAATTCTTCGATGATGTCATTCAGTGGACGGCAGTGGAGATTATCGAAGATAGAACGAGCTCACATTTGAACAGATAAAGTCAGAGCAATAACTCTGATAACAGTTGAGCGGTTTTGTCGTGGCAGGATGCTTCGCGTGGGAGTGGCTTCCCCATCTGAATAAACAATTTCCGCAAATCTGGGTTTCGAACTTTCTTCAAAGGGATATCAGCAGAAAGAAAAGCGCAAACTACATGTACATCAGCAGTAAAGTCCTTGCTTGCTAACAGTTGGCAAGAAGTGTTGTTTCGCCTTGTTTCCTTCCTGTTGTTTCCTGTTGCTTTCTGGTGCTTGACTGACTCCATGTGTGAATTGACAAAGAATCTTTTATCATATTTCACAATAAAATTACATAAAATGCAATACAGTTCATTCCGCGGTGACTTGGCGAACTTCTTCGGAAATTCATTGACGTAAGACAAAACTTTAGAAAGCGGCGATTGAGTTGACTTAGGCATGTTGAAAGTGACGATACCGTCGTCGAAGTGTATTGATCACGTCTTCATACACAAGCATTTTCCCGGATTCTATGTCTCAGCGACCTATGATCGGCAATGATATCATTTTACGAATTTTATAAAACGATATAAAGTGATGTCATTATATATCATTTCAATTTTTCATAGTGAAGTTATACCATTTTTAGTGAAATAGACGTAGGCATACACCGTAAATAGATCTAGTCATCGCGGTCAGTGCGAATTTTTCGATTTAGGCCTACACTGCAACCATGCTACTTTTACTGTTCTTAGCAATGAAATTGAAATTAGATTGCATGCAGCATCGATATATTCCAAATAATAGATAATCGAAGAAAGCAGTTTAGTCATACAAAGCTTCGTGCCTATCAAAACTTCGGTAGGGCCTATGGCCTATACATTAGACATCTCAAGTTTTGATTAAAGCCTTGTACATTCGAATTACAAATATGCCTACAATATGCAGTTGGTATTTGAAATACGAAAAAAGGATTACAGTCAAAGAAACATTAGAGTCAAGACTTCAAAAACATCAAGACAGTTATTAATGAGTTCAATGTTCAATCATGGGCCTACTGGAAGTCTAAACTAACCACCAATATGTGAGATGTACACTGTACATGCAGGTTAGAGCTAATACCAGAAAACAGCGGTCTTTATTAACCAGAATCTTCACTTGGATAAAATTCTTGATCTTGGACTTGGATAATCTTTATTATCCAACTCCGAAATGTCAAGCATTGACCGTAGTAGCATTTTCAAATTTCAATGTGTGATTCACATCTGTTTCTTAGCGAACTTGCAGTCCCTCATTATTTGACAATCTGTCTGATAGACAGACAATAGCCTGCTGCTTTTCGCCACATGAATCATTCAGCGTGGAAGGACATGGGTAAAACAAACGAAAGAGACGAAATTTGCTTCAATACAAAATGCGAAGAAGCATTTTGTACGAGCTGCACATCACTAACAACTCTGGTGAAAACAAAGGTAAAGTCAACATTGCCTGCAAAATCGCGGAATTTGGCTGTTTTTTGACACATAATTCGTTTTTCGATTTTATTGACTCAAAAAATATTTTTTGGACTTTTCATCGACCTTCATTGACTTTTTGACTTTCAAAAGTCAAAAGTCAAAAGTCAAAAGTTGTTTATTTCCAAAACATTGGAAAACAATATTACAATTTTGAGGTATACTCGTATCGAATACAGCGTGCGGTCAGTGTTGTAGAAAAAAATTAAGCAGATCAGGAAGGAGAGGAATCAATAATTGAGCATTTATTTAGATTTCAGATGCTTTGTGGTGAATTCTTTCTTTTATGACCATGCGTAACTCGTTGGCTTTTTTTAGAAATCTTGCGATGGATTTTAAATGCTTTGGAGTCAAGGTATTCATTAATTTATGAAATTCAACTATCGTGTTGCAGTAACATAACAATGGTACAATTTGTTGCCGCATATTTTGATACAATGGACATTCTATCATAAAGTGATATAGAGTCTCCACTTTTGATTCATTGCAAAGTTCACAAAGACGTTCTTCATATCGCAATCTGTTTCTGTAACTGCCTGTTACAAAATCTAATTTATGATTTTTTGTCCTAAATTTTAGTAACATATTTATATCATTGCAATCGATATCAAAATTCAGATATGATTTCAAGGTTTCCTCAAACTGGCATAGCTCTAAATACGTCAGACCAGAATGGCTCTCTTTTGCTGCAGATATCCATTTTTCCCTGTTATACTGACATATTCGGTCTTTTGTAATTCTCAAGTATGCTTTTTTATCAGCCGTTAGCTGTTCATCCCATAGCTTTGACAGGTTTAGTTTTGTAAGCAATCTGTTTATTCTCCAACACCATGTGTATCTACTCTCATTTCCATTTGATATCATATGAGATATATAGCATTATATACCTGTTTAATTAAGCTATTTCCATCCTTTGTAATTAATCTTATCCAAAGACAGATTGCAGCTTTATAGAAATGAATATCCATAGGACGTATTCCAAATTCACCGATTAAACAATAATTTGGTGTAGTCGGCTTTAAGTGATAGTATCGTTTATAAAACTAGAATTGAATCTGATCCAAACTCTCTAGGTTATTGAAAAAACAAAATTCGGCACAGTATTTCATTCTAGACAGTGCAAGCATTTCAAAGGTATTTTTCAAAATTTCACCAGAAACTTGACCAAATTCTTTAAGTTGTTTAGCCGTGAGATAAGCTGCTTGTTTACCTTTACCTATCAATTGTTCCAAATGATATCTATTATTTTTCGATATCCACATTCCTAGATACTTATATTTATCGACCACTTCAATGGATATCTGCTTACCATTGAGACTAACTTCAAATTTGTCTGTATTTGTAGTGAAATTTTCAGTCATGATTTTGGTTTTTGACTTTTGGTCACCTTACTTCTCACCTTCATGTCACCCCCTATACCCACAGCGGAGAAGATTTGTGTCACAGTTTGCTTATCATTCTGATCACAATCGCTCGATTCGACTCGCTTTGACTCTTGAACCCGTTAGACGAACCAATGAGCCAACAAGACCGCCGAAACGTTGGCCTTTCGTGTCTGTTTACTTTTCACTTACAATATATCTTCGCACTAAAAAGAGATTGTTCATTTCTTTATTGAAAAGTGACAAATTCTTTTGTCCTCGTGATCATAGCGATTGGCCTAAAAGTATCAGTTTCGTATAAGTTTCAATGACTGCTAATTATTTTGTATTTACACGTATTGTAGACTGTTGTTCTTCAGTCTGCCACATATGTAGTGGCAGCGCAACATCGAGGTTCATGAAGCAGGAGTGGCAGAGAATATAGTAAACCAACATGCCATGCTTTCTTTGATCCTGTCGGACAGGAAGAGGAATCAAGAAATCGGCAGACGTACAGATTCGTAGTTAGCTTGAGGAGTACATGTACATCATTGTGTGAAATTCTCACTTCGGCCTCGCTCCCTGCAGAAGCTCGCTCTGGATACCGGACTTCTCTTTTGGTAGTGATGGTATTATAGTACAATACTTTCGAATTTCAAATTAGATTCCTTGCAAACGGATACACGAACGAGGGAATATTGATTATGGTGTTCATGATGGAATCTGCCATAATCCCTCTCAATTTCTCATGTTTTTAATCAAAAACGAGGAAGGAGACAAGATAAACTGTATAATTGAATATCATTTGATGTACAGATTAAATAAAGAAAGTTCAAAACGTCACTTTGATGGCCGACAATCACAATGATTCTTGAATTCCTACTCGATTCATCTTCACTTACTTTCGTCTTCGTCTTCTTTTATCTTCTTCTTCTTTGTCCTCTTCTTCCTCTTCTTCTTCTTCTTCTTCGTCTTCTTCTTCGTCATCGTCAGAATGGTCATCATCCTCATCATCGAAATCTTCATCTGTAGCTGCAGCTGCAGAAGAACCTGATTTTGAAGCTGCGGAAGAGCTGGAGCTTGAGGCCGGGGCGGCACCACAGATGGCAACAAGGCCAAGTAGAAGGAGGAGTCCCAATTTTATCATCTTGCTGAAAGAAAATCAGAAGCTGAAATTGTTAATCAGAATTTCAGAACATCAGAAATTCTAATATTTACCACTATACCAAAATGTAAAGCAAAATTCAATGTTTTCATGGAAAACAACTACCCTACAGTATATGTTCAATGGCAATATGCTTAACGAATTGATTTTGCCTTTTCGAAAAAGATAATCGTACAAGCTGCCTACTCCAACTTATGCATCAATGGTTTTACCATCTGCATTCATAAAATTTATCATTTGCGTATATTGCCTTCGTTTTCAAACTTAATCACGTTTTGTAAAAAGACACAAAACTGAAATTTGCACTGTTGGATAGACAAGGCATTATAATAGTCGAACATTCGGTTGAGGAGATATATGTCAAATTCTTGAAGGAAAAATAATTGGCATACACTGTAAATCGCTCAATACCAATCACATGCGAAGGATGCATAGAAAAAATATTTTTTGGTATACTTCTGTATATATTTGTATGCTTTTCGTATGTTATTTCAAGTGTGGTATGCTTTCCATACCAGCACAATGTTAAAAGAAAGCATCAATTATGTCTAAAGTATGTTGATTTAAGGCCTTTTGTCAATAAAGATGACACTAATGTTACTGCTGTTTTGTAAGTAGTGAGATAATGACATTCAAGAGTCATACTTACAATATGAATTCGATTTTAATACATGTAAGTCTAAGTCATTTCATAAATAACAACGACATACTCGTGGAGCATAAAATTCACAATAAATCCAATCTAGTTAAATATCAAACTATCAAAAAGAAATTTTCACGACTGGCATTACCATCGGCATACGAATGAGGATGAATTTGCATCGGATCTCGTATATAAAACATACCAACAACTCGTATTTCAGTGCAAAACAGCCAATCACAGATAGAATCACAGATCTCTGTAACCATACGAGAATCTCGTATCAAATGCTAGCTTCAAATTGTATGCGACCTTGGTATATGTTTGCATGTAATTTTCGTATCCAGCGAATTACAGTGTAAGAGCAACACACTTCCAATTCTGTGCATTTCTGATTCTATAACGGTATATTCATCGGCACAATACAGCATAAAATGAAGCGCATTAAGTTTCTTCCTCACATGTGATGTTAAACAAGCCACTGCTACGTTGCAGTCACAAATTGATGGTGCAAACCAATCCTACCTTTCCTTCTGTTCAAAGGCACTTTCACACTAGCCCGATGACGATAACGATAAAATCGTGCCGATATTTCATTTTATCGTTGAGCTCAACTGTCTACATTTTAACTATTATCTTTGAGAAAATCGGTCTAAAGTGAACAGCGCTATGCTACACATGCAATATATTTCAATTCATCGTTATGCGATGACGATGATCCATGGATCGTTATCGTCTATCCATTGTAGCTAGATAGCAGATAGGTTGCTAGCTCATGCGAAATCAATACGAAACATATAAAGCTTTTGTCAAAAAATCATTCCAAATAATGTAACTCCTTTCAGATTTGAAAAGGCAGCCGCACAATTCTTCTCACAACATGACATCACTAGATATATCTAAATGTAGAATTACATGCCTTCAAGCATGACGGTTTTCATATAAATTATTCGATCGAATTCAATCTTGATTGTGAAAGCAATATCTACTTAAAATTCCTTTTTGAAAATAAATGATTCCTTTTGAAACAAGCAAGATATATAAAAGTTATATTAGGACTTCTACTTAACCTGTCGTAACCTAGCTGATATCAGTGTAAATCTGACATTTGTAAATCTGCGATTCTGACAATTAGCAATGATTGCACAGAGCAAATTTGGTTTGAATAATGAAACAACAGACTTTAATATTAAGTTGATCATTTATTTGTAATGATAAGTTGTATATAATGAAATAATCAATAATTCAAATGATGACTTCTATATTGTTAATTCTAGGACAAGGAACATCACACGGAAAAATGGGAAAGAAAATGATCATCAATATCATTGATCTGTTCTTACAACTTCAAATTGCTTATTAAAGATTTTACGATTTTCTTACAATGCAAAATGATTTTATCGAACACATTTTTCATCTTTTGAATATAATACTCTATAATTATGCTTTAGAAACATTTTATTTCATTGATCTTCTATATTTGTTCTTCATTGATTATCCTAGCCTAATCAATTTGAAATAATTCCTCTTCTCCGACATCCATGTAATTTCCAAGCATTTCGTATTGTAGATAACCAATCTCAGATTCGAATTTTAATAGATGGGAGTTTCCGAGCGCTTCTCCATTCAGACATGGGAAAAGTGAAGCCAGATAGAATCAGTCATCAATCTTAATTCCCAAACCAAAATTCAATTTGTCATCGAATTGACGTTTGACACAAATGCATTACTCAATTACTATGTAAAAAAATCACAATAATCTCCTACTGCTATCAGGCTAAGTAATGACATTAAAGAACTAAGTGCGAAAGCAAAGCAGGATCGCGCATCATGATTAATAAAGCATTCAATCGTGGTAACGATGGTGGATCAAAGATAGAAGTCTATCCTATGTGTACTGACTGCCATCTAAGTATTCTACTTTCTTACTTTCGCAAAGTTTCCTAATTTCGCATTTGATTCTTTATTGCTACTATTTATTTAATCTGATATTAAGTATAATTTTGAATTGAACTTCACACAAATAGAAGAGCACTGCCATCTTGTCAAACGTCATCACCAATTAGTGTCTTCAAAGAAACGTCATCACGTTGTCAAATTGAATTTAACTGTTGTAATTGTGATTGACTTGCGTTGCCGCTTCGACTTTGACCGGCCCCAAGGCTCCGTATCATTTCACATATTCTCATTTCGCATAACTCTTTGTTGTGCAATTTAATCTTATGTAATCATCTAATCCGTCGATGTGTATCAAATGGCATAACACAGATATATCATTTCGCATAATTTCATCATCTTCGAAAAACTTGTAACTTGTTCTTTGTAACTATTGTAAGCTATTGTCAACACCTTTATCTGTTTAATTAAGCCATTGTTAACACCTAATCTGTTTAGGAGTGAGAATTGAATAGAAATGGAAATTGGAGTGATAGCTGAAGTATCAAATACCAATTTCTGACAATTGGCTTGCGAATGACCACGGGATAACCGTTCATAATGTATAAATAAATGCGGCGTAACGGCAGTCACCGATGAGGATCTAGTAATCAAGACTCCGGGCCTACACAATCATGCGCCAGACTATAAGAACATTGAAATCAAAAAGACTTTGAATAATGTGAAAGAAGAGGCGATAAAACAGCCATTCAAACCTATTAAGCGGCTGTTCTCGGACGCCTTTGGAGACGCATTGCAAACCCTGACGAAACCACAATGGATAGCTTGCCATCTTTCAACAAGTACAGATGTACTTTGTACAGGCAAGATCAAAGCCGTTTTGCCAAATATACCACATTCCAGAAGCGAAATTGACTTACAAGGACCGTGGACCCAAACAAAGGATGGCCGCCCTTTCCTCCTAGCAACGATGGAGCAGAGGACCGTATTTTTGATTTTCGGCACGGCGCAAAATCTTCGTTATTTGTGTTTAGCTACTGGAAATATTTATGATGGAACATTTAAAATCCGCACCAAAAATGTTTACTCAAGTGTATTCTATACATGTTAAAGTGATGGAGTATATGGTTCCTGTTGTGGTGGCCTTATTACCAAAGAGAGACACACAGACTACAGAAGAATAGTTTACAGCTTCTGCAACAAGCTGCCGAACGCTTTGGCCATCGACTTCAACCTCAAACTGTGTGTATTGACTTTGAGAAAGCCATCGATTGAGTGCGGTAATAAATCAACTATTCCCTTCTTCGAGGATTCGTGGATGCCTGTTTCACTTTACTCAGGCAATTTGGCGTAATGGTGTACATGGCACTTCGGATTGACAAACAAATCACCGAAAATCATTCATTCAATCGTCTTTGTTCGTCGATCTTCGGCTCTCCCTCTGATTCCCTTAGAGTCTGTGATGAAGTATGGATGCAGGCACTGAACGAATTGACTGATGAGGATGTGATCCCATTCATGAGACTATGTAACTACGACATGGGTGATACCTCTGCCGCAATATTTCCCAATGAAATGTGGAATCATTTTGACATATCGACGGATTCGCGTACCAATAACCACTTGGAGGCTTGGCATGGTGTTCTCATATAGAGAGTTAGGCCGCCCACATCCTAACAATATAAACTAATAGAGTTGCTACAAACAAAGCAACAAGAAGTGGAGCACAAACTTCGTCTGCTGCAATCTGGAGGTTAAATCCACCTCAAAAGCAGAAATACAGTATGATTGTAACTGACCGACTCGTGAGACTGAAAACACGTTTGCAGAACAGAGAAATTGCTGTGTACGACTATGCTGGTGCAGTTGCTGGTGCGTTGAAACAAGGTGTGATAAGAGGGTGATTTTCATGAATACAATATTTCAAATGTTTCATCTTGCGGTTTTGATTCATAATAACTGGGGCTCATAACACAATTAAATCGACTTACTCTATATTTAATAGCGCCTTTATTATAATATACAGGCGCTTTATTATATTTATGCGAAATGAAACTACAAGTAATGATGCAACGGAAGATATGCGAAATGAGACTATAGCGAAATGAGATTATGCGAAATGAGACTATGGCGAAATGAGATTATGTGGAAATGAGACGACACCC